>JAOYSI010072344.1:1207-21660 GCA_025775065.1 Hiodon alosoides
GAGTGGGAGTGGGAGTTTTTTGGGAATTTTGGAAGACAACCTAATTTGTGAATTGACCCTTTTTGTATAAGAATTGTTTTAGCTACTGACCTTGGGAACCGTTTTTTGACCATGGCTTTGGATTTTCCCTTTTTGTACCTCTGCCCAATTATATTAAACGGAAGTGTTTTCTTTTAAAAACTGTCTCTCATTGGTGGTTTGTGCGTCCCTGCAAATAAAAACACGCCCTACACCCAGGGGGTTGTTAAAACATATTAATTTTCATGAAGAAAAAAAAAAAAATAGCAAAAGGAGTGAGCCAAGCATATCAGGAAAAGATGATGCACACATCTTGATATTGATCTAAACGGAAAATAAGCAGCTTTAGTGCATTAGTCTTTCTGTTACATACAATCAAAGAGCCACTGTTGACAAGAAACAACAATAATAGAGAGATGGACTTTCGGAATAACAGAATTTCAAACATAAATGTTGGCTCACTTGCATTCATGAATTATGGTATTAAGAAACAATGGTGGATGGCCATTGTGACAATGGGACATTACACTGTCTCTCACTGAGTGCAATTAAACATTGATTCTATGTATTTTGACTACTGCTCTCAACTTCTTTTATTTCTTGAGACACATAGGCAATTCCAACCTGGAAGGTTTTGTATGACAAAATGTATAAATCAAGACTAAGTGCACAGACACCAAAATTCACTCCATCCATCATACACCCTGACATCTGGCACCCACCTCTGAATGGAATCTCCCATCTCCCTTCTCCCAGCATAACTTTGCAAGCTTCAGAAACAGTAGAACTGTCACCTCTCCCTCCCACACTCCCCACCCCCCTCCCTAGTCCACCTTGGGTATAATTTGGCCTCACCAGGTAACCTTGCCATCAATCACACGACGACAACCAATTAGCCTCTTAGCCTTGATTCTCACAGGGCTCCATTACCACTCAGTGGCACTGCACTTTGTCAATCGACAACGATACATTTTAATCCACATTTTTCAAGAAACCAGAGATCAAAGCTCAGTCAACATTTCAAGGATCTGTCCTGTAGTGGTGACAAAACAAATAGCAAAGCTAACTACAAGCAAGAGAGCTACAAGTTTATTGGAGCAGGAAGATCTAGTTTAAGTTTAGTTTCAGTATCCTTATCCTCGTCATAATAGATTTAAATTTCTCCTTTGTCTTCTTTTGCTTTAGCTGTCACACAGCATACCAAGAATTCAGGCTCGACTATCTATAATCAAATAAAACACCCTGCGTAATCTAATCTAAAAAATGCCCTCAACAATTGAGTCAGAATAAATAGATACCGAGCAGGCATCACAAGCCTTCTGTGCATCTTGTGTCAGATCACCCGTCGACAAACAAAATCCAGAATGGACAACGTGCACTTAATAGTTCTATCAGTGCGTGTGCAACTCCAAATTTTAACAGACAAGTCATTGCATCAATGTTTTCTGAATCGGAAATTGTTGACAAGAGACCAGTGAGATTAACAAAATCTTAAATTTATGTTGAATTTATCTTCATAGGTAATGATAACAGTTTGTGTTCAATGACCAGGGTCTAGATTTACTTTGGTTTATCTTTTAATTATAAAACAGGCATCTGCTCAAAACAGGGGAGAAAAAAACCTCTCTCGAGGTGCGTAATTGTAAATTGAACAAGAATTATATCTCTCGCTCTCTCTCTCCCTATCTCCTTAATTATTTTTCTGAATCTATTATTAAGATTTGGCATTCTGACTTAAACAAGGCGGCTCTGAAAGAAACCTGGGAGGACTTCCTTGGCTTTAGTGAGACTGATGACAAGGGTGAATAGTAAACTGATTATAAAAAGAACAGCAGACTCCTACTATCCTCCCTGCGTGCCTCTAAGGAGAGGGATTTTACAGACTGGCCTCCAGCAGTGAAACTCATGACACTCTGTGCTGAAGAAAGGGAAACTGTCAGGGGAAACTGAATAAAAAGATGACAGGAAGACAAAACAATAATTACTAACAACAACTGGAGGAGAGGGCCAGGGTACCACTTTTAGAAAGCCTTGTAATGACACTTTTCAGACATGACTTTATCAATCCAGTTAGACGACTGCAGAGTTTGTGACTCAGCAAAACCATGTCACTACTGCCAGCTAATAAAAGTACAGCTGATCAAACAACAGGATGTGGAAAACAAAATGCCAGAGTACAAAGCAGAACACACTGAAATACAGTTCTTCACGTTTTCCACCTCAAGCAGACATCTAGGTTTGACTGGGGAATTAATACAGTAAGCGGTTATTTATAATTCCCAAAACAAGCTCTGCAGGAAAATGTAGACTCTCCTACTATTTATCAGGAGGCTTGTTAGACAAGGTATATATCCACTGTCAGAGGAAAACGGCAGAGATAGAATTAAATGAGGTCAGATGAACAGCTTCACGAACATGGTTTACGAGGGTGTCTATGATTCATGCTGCCTCCAATGCCTCATTGACAAGCCTTCGGAATTTTCCATTGCAGGTGGTTTAGTTTCCTTGGGCTCCATTTTCTATCACAATTTTTAAAAGAAAAAAAAAACAGATTTGATATCAGCAGCAGGTCAGTGGTTGGGGCACAGCTTCCAAGATGGACAAGTTAATGCTATTCTCAGTTTCAGGGATTACTTGGCTGATATCTCTGATGAAGTCAGGCATTTTCTTGGTTTACTGTTTTAATCTGTTATTCCCAGAGTGGCGGTCAGTGAGAGTCGACTCTGAGAGCGGTTTTTGGAAAAGGCGGTTGTTCCTTCAGTTTGGTTTATCACGAATGCGAGTCATGGGCATTCCATCAAAAACACATCCCTCTTTTGAGAACTAATATACTGCAGGGCCAGGCCCAGCGGAGTACCGATGCCTTCCATTCTCTTCCTGTGGACCTCAGATAAGAAAGGGGGGAAAAATCATAGTAAGATGAAAAGACTTAAATCTGCTCAGTACAGAACCCACTCTGACTCAATGTATTTCTGCAAGAAGACGAGTCCATTAATGACGTCCCTGCATGCACAGGGTACATGTGTGAGCGGGGATGGGGTGAATTTTTACGTTTTGAAGCGAGTCAGAGCAATATATCAGACCCATATCCCAACAATTGTGGTGGTCTCCAAGGGCGCTTCACATCTTGGAGGCGTGGGGAGGGCCCAGCTGGCCAACAAAGTCTTGCCTGTTTCATTCAGTTCCTGCCGTTTGTTAATCAACGCAGCAGCATGGAAGCTTACTCACAAATACAAATAATAATAATTTTAAAAACAATTCCCACCACGTAGGAAACACATACTGATTGCTATATTTTTTGTGATTGTAAGCTGCAGCACAGCTTGCTAAGCGTAGGGATTTACATTTTAAAAAACAAAGTTTAAAGTAAAGACAGTGGTCATGAGTGAGAAAGAACCATTCCATTGCTATTTTTTTTATAATTAACAACAAGTCATCTTTATGGTCAGTGAATGAGTGTGTTGTGTTGGTTTTGTTATTTCCAGTTTGACTTAACGTTGACGTAACATGGTACATGATTTTGTGTATAAATACCATAATATGAAAAGTACAAATCCTGTAAAATGAATAAGGAACAAAAGTGTTTCTCCAATATTCGTTCAGGAACCTCCTTTCTGTTTGCTGGTTTTTCGTTCTCATTCAGGATTTTTTAGATGTTAATTGATTATAGGGGCTGTATTTAACATATTTCCGTGGTCACCTGATATAAAGGTTTGAGACAAAATTGTTGTTGGATATGTGTGTTTGTAAGTAAGATGTTAGTTTCATGGCATTAAAACTTATATAGATATGTTTTCTATAAATATGTAGATTTTTTTATATACAGTATGATATATAGAGATCAGCAAATAAATAAATAAAGTCTGGTTGTTTTAGAAAGTGATAATGCTTTAAGAATACCTGGGAAGTTCTACAAACAGTTCTATGCTACAGCTATGGGGCACTAATGGAGTAAAATCAGCACAGAAACAGACAAGCTCATTGTCAAAGTAATTCATCTGAATCCAGTAATATACTGCTAGGAGCCCTACCTCTTATCTATTTCCCAGCATTATTAAAAACAAAAAGTAAAAATGCACCATATTTGGGCCAAGCTACAGAATTTTCTTGGTATTGTTGACCACCTGCAAACAGCCAGTGGCTTGGGCCCAACCATGATCAAACTCTGCTCAGCGGTGTCTGTGCAGGGCCCTGATCGTTGCAAGACTAACAGGGATTAAACGGTTCTGTAACTCACTCCACACCCGCACCCTTTTATTTACTTCCCGAATCTTTTTTGTGTGGAACATGGCCATCAGTTGGCACAGAAACAGAGCAAGACTGACAAAGATTCTAGGCTGAAAACTAATTGGGATAGACACGGAGGACTTGACAGTGTCAAACATGAGCAATGCTGGGAAATCGATAACGGCTGATCTGCGACTAATGAAATATTTCTGTTCTCTGGCCCTAGGTAAAGGCTTGCCAACTGATTTATCTCTTATGAGAAAGTTAGAGAAAATGCTATATTTTTTGTCCCCATTTTATCATTATTACCTATTAATTAGATATTCTGTCAAATGTAATATATTGCATTATTCTAAATAGTAAACAATGAATACCAAAAATCAGACTACACAAAAATGACCAAAGAACAGAATCTATACCTCTTTGATTTAGTCTAAACAAAAACTACATGGCGTGTGCTTCACAAAGCTGACATTTTTGGTTGGACTGTCATTCGGAAACTGCTTGAAAACAAGGCCAATGTGAGGCAAACTATTACCTGGTGTAATGAGCACAAAACTTCTGATCAGTGGAAGTCAGTAATAGTCGGATCAGTCGTCTTTTACTCTTTTTCCTATATGACAGGTTTAAGTTTAGATAAAGCCACAAGAAGCCTTCAATCCACACTGCCTGTTCCCAACTGTTAAACAGTGGAGGTCTTTGGGCTTGATTTTGGGCCAAACACCTTATTGGCTAATAAATATTCATTATTTTTCTACCCCCCTGGGTAGCCTGTGATTTCACAACATATGATTTTTATACTGATGAATCATAATCACGCTCACCAAGCATGGAAGTTGCACAGTTAAGCTGAGAACACTTTGTTCTTCAACACTTTGAGTTCTCTGATCTTTGCATTCCTGTTATACAGAGGTTCATGTGCAGCTAGTGAAATGTGCATTTGGTCAATGCACTTTTTTTTTTCATGCACTTGATTTCTATGGGAGCACTCAATGGGGATTTCTTTTGCAGTTGTCAGTTCCATGACTTGCATAAATGCATCCTGACTGCAGAACATCAACCTGAGTTGACAAGTTGCCCCGGGCAGTTTAAGCTGCAACACTCCACCCCCATGTCATTTCAGTTTTACTGACGAGCATCAAAGGTCAGAGGCGTGTGTCTTAATCCATCCAAAGATTTCAAAGATAAATAAATATATAATAAGGCTTTCTGGTACTCTTTCATGAATTTTAATGAAAATTCATACATCATATCTCTTTGTGTCATCCAAACACACACACACACACACAAACTCACATGCTCACACACACACGCACTCTCACACACACACTCTCACACACAGACACAGACAAACACACACACACACAGGCAAAGACTAAATAATATAATGACACTGCTATAAGAATATAATGACTTTTTCATCTGCACTTCGTATCACATAAAGGTTTGCTTTGCTTTAAGAAATCTCTATGTGCTTCCAAACATCACTTTGTTTAAAAAGTTTGAGACGCAATCAATGAGAATACTTAGATAATGTACATACAGAGTACATTTAAGTTTTAGATTTTGGAGATATATTTTTATCTGTAAAGATGCCATTAAAGTCATGGCCAATGCCTTTTAAAGATCTTGAAGAAAAGGAGTGACCACAATTTGCTATCAAACTATTTTCTTGAGATTCAGTCCTGACCTCACTCTACAAAAAAAGGGACTGAGTGACTGTTAGCAACAAAGTCCATGCTACCATGCCCTGCAGACATTACCTGTAGACATACTGCCGTGTTGTTGTGTAAGCAGTGGTATCAAACCCCTCTCCCTTTTACCTTTTTTTTTTTACCTGAGATGATCAGGGACCTACCAATGTAAACCTAAAGAATGAGGAGGGAGGAAAGAGAGGGTTTTTTTTGTCTTCTCATTGCTCTCACTGTCATGACTCGACTTATCTGACTGTGACAGGGTTTGCCGCAGGGTCTTAGGCTTCTAAGCAGCATGGCATGCATACTGCTAATTTATGGGAAAAGCACACAAAGACATTCAAAACAAGGATGAGAAAGAAAACTAAAAAATACTTTGTGTAATTTTAAGGATGTAATTTAAGCTCAGGGGTGGATAAAGCAAAAAAATATACAGTGCCCTCTGTATTTATTCTTACCCTTGCTGAATGTGACCAAAACCTTGTTCAACAGGAAAAAAATACAATGGCATATTTTATATTTGCTGAGATAAACTGAAAATAAGTCAAAAGCAGCTAACTTTGTTTTCTCCAGAAAGAAACAGACACTGCTTATGTAAGCAAAAATAAAATATTTGAGAATAATTTCCTTTCTGTTAAATCATGTTTAGCAGGGGTACACTTTTAGTATACTAAATGGGTTGCTTATTTTGATTGTTATGCAACTGGAATCTAAATTAGAGTAATATTAAATTATAACTCAGAACGCTTTAGCTATATGGAGTGCATGGAGAGAGCTTGGGCTGTATTTTCTAAACTAATACAACTCATATTTCCCCCTATCTTTTTGCTAAAGAAGCCCATATACTATGGTCCAACGTACATCGTCAGTAAGTAAAAATCAGAAATGACTGAGATAATTCTTAAGTACTTGTCTAGATCTTAAATATCAAATTCATGACTGACTCTCATTTGTTTCTGCTCCCCCTGAGAAAAAAAAAAATTACTCTGTCCATTTTTATGGAGAATCCCTTTAGACACACATACAAAAATAAAATCTCCCATGAAATTCATTGATCCAAATTTGAAATGTTGAAATTCATTGTCTTTCCTGCTTAAGGCTGCATGGTTAAATCTTTTGCCGCTGTGTGGAGAATGACTCACCATCGCTGCCTACCATCAGGAAGCTCCTTTAAACACACACTCTGGTGTTATTTACAGGCAGAAGGGGCAGACAGGAAAGTACATCTACAGACCAAGGGCTTTTGGGAGTTTGATGTTTTTTCCACACGGCCAGGGAACAGGCTCAAGGTTTGATTAAAGCCTTAATGTTCTCTTGTTAAGGAAAGAATAAAAGACATTTCCATAACCCCTGCACTTCTCATGGCTTGTAGAATAACTCTTTTCTTCATATTTTAATAGCCTCAGCTGTCAAACGAGGAACCTGAAGAACAGTGGAACGCAGGGAAGGTAGAAACTATGTTCTCCTCATCAATCCCTCTCCTCCTCCATCCGAGGTATATTCTTAAGGGGAGACGCTGTTAGACGGCTGTTAGATGGCCACTTCGGCACTCCCACATCACATTTTGGCATGAAAGGGGGACTTAATGGCCTGCAAGGCTCTGCATCTGCTCTTTTTGGTGTGAACAGAGGTGTGTTGTGGTGCAGACTTGTCTCAGCTGCCTATATGCTTAATAATTTATCACACTGCCCATTATGCTTAACATACATTTGTGCTCCGCGTTTGTTTGACCTTGAGTTAACCTATGGTTAGCTCATTATACAATTTTAATGCAGCACAGCAAGGTGTAGCCAAAGCAAAATAATGATCACTGAAATAATTTACAGGCAAGGATTGATTTTCTTGCCCCAAAATTTCCCTTTTCAGAGGACGCCATACGCTTATTGGGCCAAAACAAAATTTTAAAAAGAAGGCTATGAATAAGAAAATGTCCAATAAAGAGCATGCTGAACTTGCGCAGAAGTGAATGAGGTGACCTTGATAAGCAAAAAGGCCCTTTTCATCCAAGTAAAACAAATAAAAAAAAATTTAAAACCTTGACAGGATAATGTTTTAAAGCTATTGGCAGTTAACAATGCTTCATTTCAGATTTCATTGAATCCATTTTTGATGGTTATAGTGCAACTTCCTAATGAAAAATCAGCTGAACACAGCCATGAGACTCACATACTAGGATGTTTTTAACATCGTCGCACACACACACACACACACACACACACACACACACACACACACACACACACACACACAGACAAGCATGTAGATACTCATACAAAAACTGTGGGATAATTGCCATATCAAATGTAATTAATTAAATGGCAATTAACTGTACGGCTATAGTGTGAAAGAGAATAATTTTACATTAAAAAATTATAATTATAAAATATTTCAATATAATATGGCAATCAAGTCTCTGGTGCCTTGTGCTCACAATTATTGGGAATGAACTGGGATGGGAACTTATTAGTAATGTAATTCTGATTAATTTGTTTTTAATAGACATTTTAATTATCCTGTAGATAACGTGCAAAAATTGATATTGGCTAGTGCTTTACAATACATAGCATATGAAGGAAAGAGCAAGCATCTCTAGATCCACATAATTTTCACATATGATAGCATGGTATTTTCCCCCACTGTCAATGGGCTCCAAACATGTGGGAGGTAAAGTGTGTGGGGCCTTGTGCCAAGGCTAGACAAAGCCTTTCCACTGGGTTCCCCCTGCAGTATGAAACAATGTAGGCCAAAGTATCTCCATGTCCTCCACTGTGCGAGGGGACTGCTCACTAACAATGGGGCAGACTGCACTGTCTCCAGTCCCCTTACGCCGCCAACCGTGTTTATCACACTTCAGCATGCTGCCAAAGCTGGGCCAGCAACAGGAGGGACACGTACCCAACCAGAGAGCGAGATAGACAGAGAGAATGGGAATGCTCGCATAAGCAAAAAGTGGCTAATTAAGAAAGGGCGGATTAATTAGTCTTTCTGTCGGAATTACTCTTACACTCCCGCAGAGCCCAATGGTGTTCTGTAAAAAAAAATGGATTACCGTATGCCTTTAGCTGTATGTCTCTTCCTCTTTTTTACAATAACCACAAAATTATTTTGGAATATTTTAACTTGAGACAGCAAGACTATCATATCTGACACTTCAAAATGGAATGTTGTGGGCTTTATTCCGCCTCCAAATTTGTCCTCCTTATTTTTTTTTTTAAGTAATCCCATAAAACAGAAATTAAAAAAACTAAAGATTCTTGAAGAACACACAATAATTTGTGTTAATTAATTTCAAAGCATGTGTTTCAAATGGATCAGAAATTATCTTATTGAAAATGCCCAATAGATGATTACATGGCTTTAAAGGATGAAGAGTACTTCATTTACCATTTCATTAAGATCTTGTTCAAGTTCAACCTCAGCATCAATATTAGCATATTCATTGTAGACGCGTTAAATTAAACGCTTCCCTGTCTTCATGCTGATTGTAGTCTCTTTCTGAGTGCCCCAGGGGTTCATATGTCTGTTGTCTCAAAAAAACAACGTAATCATCCTTTATAATTCAATTATCAATCCATCAAACCATGAACAGACTGGGTGTGCGAGAGTCCTGCAGAAGCAGTCCCTGCACTCCTCTTAATTGCTTTTGTATTAAGCATTTAGACAGTGAAATGCTGCCGAGGTGCAAAGCACTCCAGACGCAGCAAACAGCGGAAACCCTCAGTCTTTCTGAGCATTCTCGGACGTCAGTGGCTGAGGACGCTGGGTGAATATTTATTAGCCACCGCAGCACTGGCAAAGTGCAGGGGCTTGGAGAAGCGCAGGATGCGGCTTATTCTTGATTGACACAGAAGCTTGTGGGCTGTAATTCATTCCGGAGATGCTGGAGTGGCCCTGTGCACAACTTTATGATAGTTCAGACAAAATTATGATGCACCGCACTAAAATTACAAGACTGATTTCAATTACAATCAAAGACGCAAGGCTTTGCTGGCTAGAATTATCTGTCTCGCCACTTATTAAAAACATTGCATATTTTTATGATTAAATATATGCACATGAAAACACCTGAGTGTAATATTTACAGAATGGATAGAATCCAGCTTGACTACACGGGTCCATCATTTATTATTAGGCCTCACAGGGCCCTGAATGTCATCAGGAAAATTGAGCACATTACTCTTAGTGAGTGACAATAAACATCACCTGTTCAGGCAACCTGTTGCAACCAATTCTCTCATAAAGCAGAATGTGAATGTTGCAAAATGTTTTTTTTCTCAGCATGTGCAAAGTCCATACAAGCTGAGCTATGTTCCATATTTGCTTTTTGCTATAGCTTTCTCTTTATGTTTCTCCTTACGACCACTCATTTTCTTGACAAGACACCGATTTAGGGGGCCCAACAGCATAACTCCAGTGCTTAGTTTGCTTATCAGGCACACTTGATGACAGTACAGTGGGCACATCAGTGTTTGGCCCTCGAGAACATAATGTGTTTGTTTAGTTCCCCAAACAGTAACACAAGCCCTTTAATGGTTGTTTCAGATACCTGACAAATGCCTGAGTAACTGTACAACAGAACTGATAGGGCATAACACTATTCTCACTCACACTGTCAGAATGTGGTGACAGATGTGGTGACAGCTAAACCTGTCCATAAAAATACTTTTGTTCCCCTTTTTCATTCTATAAGCTACAATATTTTTACTTATAATTTACAATTTGTGTAGCTAGAAATAGTGGGTATACACTCAATCAAACAGTTAAATGTTAGTACCGATATTTTGGTGATACATAGTGATGGGTGGAACAACCTTCAAATCTGTATCAAACCTTTTGATGGGTTAGTAAAGCATTTGTTCAAAGTCTCAAACAAAGCACAGTGATTGCGTCATTACATTCCAAGTCATAGTCACATTCTGCATGTAAACTGTGGTTTAACAGCGTGACGTGAGCGCTTTTCTCTTATCAATTTGTAAAAGCGTATCAATATTGGACACAGTAAATGAAATAATTTATACTTTTTACTATTGGTTTAGAATTGTATCCAGTATACGTCTGGCTAAGTAACGACAGAACCCACTAAAATCAAACATCAGAGTTAACTATATGTGGAATATCTTGAAATCTATCCATTGAAATATAGAAATTTAGAGAAGTGGTAGTTGATTTAGCTTAACTGATTGTGGTTCGAAGGTCACTGTGTGCATGTAGCATGCGAGGGCATGCTCGGGCTGCGAACGGCAGGAGAATGAGGCATTGGGGGAGGGTTTACACCTTTTATTTGGCATAATTTACACAAACTTAAATATGCGTACAACAAACTCCAAAATAAACACTTAAATAGAAACCTTTCTGGGAAAACTAACCAAAGTGTAAAGACTGATGCACCACATTAACATACATACATTCCATCTCCTACTTCCTCCTTTGAGCCAGGGAGGGCCTAGGATTTCTGACACCTGATTGTGATTACCATTAGTGCAACCACACTCAGGTGCACAACAAGGTTCCATCAGAGGGCAATTAGAGCCGTTCCTCTCGGCACTGCTGCCAATCATTGTCCTTCTGGGGAGGGTGTGGCTGCCAGCTGCATGCCACAGTGCAGTTTACAGTTTACTGCAATGTGTTTTTTTTTTTAATGAAGACTGTTAATTAGGTAAGGGCCTTTCTTTATTAAACCAAATAAAAGTCAATCATATACCAATTTAAAAAAATAAAAAACATCAGTTTAATCGCTTTTTGGCAAAAATATTGTTAATGTTTTCCTGAAAAAAACTCGTAACTTAGTGTTTATTTAATAAAACATATTGTTTTTTTGGTATTCAATAAATGTTAAATATGGAATCAACAATAGCTGTCCACAAAATTTCTGTATTTATTGAAACTAAGCGATGTTTCTCGCATTCCGAAAAATGTGTCACAAGACACATTAAGTATACTTGAATGTTCTTAGCTAGCATATAAGCAAAAGATGGCATTATGGGACAAAAGGGTTCAAATGCTTTGAATCTTTTTCCATCTTATGAAGCAATTAGTTCAGATGGTTCGTTGCTGTTAAATACTTCACTTTGCCCAGTCCTAGTGATACGTTACTTGACAAAATGCCAGTTTAAGTGTCTTGAATGTCTGTCTGTTCTCAGTAACAGCTTCACAACACCCCTTGAAAATATATTGAACTTTTAAATACAGGGCTTGCTCAAGGAAAGCAAACCCGGTTTTTCCATGTACTGATACTAAAGTATCACGCACACTTTGCCTTCCCTTTTTTTTATGAAAATATAATTGATTAAACCGATCCCCAACCCAGCAAGTCTTTTTTTGTGTCATCCAATCAGAGAGAGGGTACACGCTCTGACTGAGATTTCCTAAATCAGTGCCACCTGAGGTTCTGCATGGATTAATCCATTTTCATCAGCAGTGAGGGAAAGACTATCAGCGTTTGCCATTTTGATTACCATCGTCCCCATTAATTTTATTATTCTTAAAAGACAAGAAATGAGAGAACTGGATTAATCCTAACAAACCGATCATCCTGACAAAATTATCAGGTTAATCTTTTAAAGGCCTGATGCTTTGTGGCAAAGGCTTCCAGCAGGCAGACCAGGACGAGACACAGGTGGGCAGTCGTGGAAGAGCGGGGGTGTTCTGGGCCTGTGTGCTGGGAAGACTTCCAAAGCCCAAGGACATTTCCTGTGCCACTCCTAGGAGTTCTGCAATGGAGCCCTGCTTGTAAACAGCAGCAGGGAACTGTGTATTGCTAACGGTGCATTAGCAGTTTTGGGGAATTTGGAGTACATTTGGGAGCGCAATTCCTGTGCATCTGCCCAAGTGCTAGGAGAGCTTTGTTCTCTAAATTATCGACGCAATCCATTGACATTCAAAATATTAGGAATAAAATAAAATCTAAATTCTGAGAGGATTTCCAGAGCCTGTATCGTCATCTTAATTTCACGCTTCAACTTTTTTTTCTGTATAAATGATCATAGAACAATCAGCTTCATATTGCTTTCAGCCATTTAGAAAAAAACTAAACACAACCTATATACAATAAAATAAAAACTTTTTCTAAAAAACAAAACAAAACCCAATAAACTCCATAAATCTCAATAAACTTTATACATTTACTTATTTTTGCAAGACAGCACTGATTTTTTTCTTGATGCTTAGCACTTAAATTTGATCTCATCAGTAGGTCTTTTGAATTGGGCGTGGTCTCCTAGCCTGCTTTTCAGTCTGGGCCTGCCTGGGTGTGTCCCAGAGGCTGCATGCCATACCTCCATATTGCAGTAATTCTAAGGGGCTCAAAGTTATATAAAACCAACCAGACTGAGGATCTCCAGGTGTTCGCTGTTGTATTTTTACCTGTTTAATTTAGAAAGACTGCAAGTTTATATTTTTGTGAGAAGCTGGTGATAACATCAGTTAACGTCAGATAACGTCAGAGATTTTTTCATTGAAGTTTAATCAACACAGATACATTTTTACGGCCATGTCTTTCAAAAGTATGATAATTTTGTAGTCCTTTGTAGTTCCTATCACAAAAATCTAACATGAAGCATGGAGAATATATTTCTAAAATTAAATATTTAAGAATATTTTGACAAGTAAATATTCAAGTGATTTTAGAGAACCTAGAGGCTGGAGCATGATGTTAAAAGTATCACAAAACTTCTGTTTAACAATTTTCCAGATGCCTGGTCTGCACAAGTTCAAAATTATCCACATATTTAAGCCAACCCTCCAAGCTAAAAAACCCAAAACTAAATAGATACAAGTTTGTTAACTAAAGCCTTATAGTAAAAGTCTTAATAAAAAACTATATGGCAACAAGCAACCAAAAGTCAGGGCAGTCTAGTCTAGCCTGACACTTTAAATTAAAATGTGAAATAAAAGATTTAAAATAATTAACTGCAAGTTATTGAATAAATCTAGTAGTTGGTTTAAGATTACAATTCGGTAATCATCAGTTCAAATTATTTCATGTATGTTATTATTTCAAAGAAAAAAAATATATTTCACTTCCCATTTCCAGTAGCCAATTTCTTATATGCAAACATAGCAGCTAAGCAGGTTCAAGAAGGATTTGTAAGGTTGTATATGTCTACATATTTAAATTATAGTTGTAAAATTATTTTTATTATCCTTAAGTACATTAAGGTTGGTGATGCATGACATAACGAGTTAATTACAGTACATATTAATTGCAATGATAAATTGAACAAAAAAAAAATAGTTACCATTCGTAATTGAGTATAGGGGATTCCCTCAGGGCTTGAAATTAGATCAGTAGTCTTTTTTCAGTTTCTCTCAATCTCAAAAAATTCAAATTCAAAGCAGGCTTCAGAAGCACGACTGGAATTAACTCTGTGTTGGCAAAGCATTTTAGTTTATGTGTAGTACCAAGTGTAATGTGTCCTCTCTTTCTCTCTCTCTCTCTCTCTCTCTCTCTCTCTCTCTCTCTCTCTCTCTCTCTCTCTCTCTCGATCGACCCCCCATGGAGTTACATATATTACACATTAACCAATAAAAAACAGTCTTTGCGATTTTGTGCGTCTCAAAAGTTTCTTATGACTTTCCGAGGCAAAATGTTTTATGTTAAAACTGCTGCTCTCTGATGTTACTGTCCTCAACCCATTACACCTGTAGTAATGCTATCGTAAAAACAATAAACTAATATAGTTTGAGGCTGAGAATCCTGATGAGGATGATAGATTAATAATTAGAAACATGCTTTGGGGAAGAATGAGGCAGACAGTGAAAACAGAGGATGACAAATGGGATGATAAAATGCCATTTTAGGCTATTTATCACTGCTTTCCTTTAATGAAAGTAGGTCCTTGTATAGTCCCAGGTGATGAAAGTCTTACATTTGAGATCCAACAGCCATATTAAATAGTTAACAGCAAAGGGCTCCAGCAGATGGAACCGGAGGTGCAATACAGTCTGGATTAGGAGGATGAGAGGCATGGGCATTTGCAGGAGAACCCAGAAAATAGTCAGCTTTACCGTAGTAAGGAAAGCTTTTGAAGGCCCTTGGATGATTTAATGGTTCATGAAGATGCAACTGTTTGCATTGGTGTAACCCGATACAGGCCAGTACTGTATATTCCTTTTCAAATCACGAACATTTTCTTATCTCACAGCTCTGCCTGGAATACAAATGTCTATGGCATGGTACATTGTATCGATTTCAATTTATTTCTGCATAAAACAGCAACTGTAGAGATTATTAATAACTATGATAAAATAAAAACAAAATTCCAGTCAACAATTTTTCAGATATTATTATGACCGATAAATTATGTTTTTATAATGCCTAAAGAATTTTTTTTTTCCAATTACTGCATTTTGCCACATAAAAGCTGCATGTGGACCCATCTGTACACTATAGACAGAACACAGCACAGACAAGTTGACATAAACACTATAAACAGTAACCACAGCGCGACAGAGCTAATACACAAACACTGAAACACAGAGGAAGTGTTTGAGCTTGAACAGCACAGGGAACAAATCAAAGAGGCTACAATTCATCCAGATGTTTGTGTTTCATGTTCCTGAAGTGAATTCAATATATGTAAAGATAGTACCACTCAACTGAGTACACTGTGCTTAATATTATCTACACCTTACGAGGTTCTGTGGGAGCCTGTGTGTTCATTGCACAAATCCCTGATTTTAGTCGAATATTTTTGAAAAATTGTTAAATAGAAATTAGCGCAAATAAGACAATTTTTTAAATACTTCCCTTTTTTAATATATTTATATGGCACATGACTTCCCTCCACAAGTAATCATGGTCAGCTGAGTATATGAGAATATTTTCAGACATAAGTAAAATTCAGGTCTTTTTCAATGTTTTAAGCGTTGTGATGTGAAATAAAGAATGTTCTTAATAAGTTACATTCTCTACTGAAATTCAGTGGGTTATAAAAAAGATGTGGTGTGTGATTTGGTCAGAGTGTACTACACATACATTTTCCACAAAGTAGAAAGAAAACATTAAAAATACTTAATGCCTTACTTAAGAAGACCAGTAATTTTATGAAATAGTACAAAATAATCTATTTGATTTGGCAAGATTGACTTGGCAATTTAATTTGGCCAAAGTTTTCAAAAACATAGCCTGCAGCAAAATATGTGTGCTTGTGTGTAAAATGCAGGATAAGAAATGACTGCACGGTAACTTGATCCACAACATACATTTCTGAGGCAATACATTATGGTATTTTAAAGCATTTGATCCTTCTTATTAATAGGATATTATTCTGGGATATCATTAATGATGTGATAAATAAGAGATTGTCAAATTAATGAGATCACCAAAACCCAAAAACGTATGACTCAAGCTACACTGCATCGCATTCTTTCCCACCCTACACACAAAAACAGCTAGAGGGAAAAATGTTTTTCCGCAAAAATGCTGGAAAATTTACCTCTCACTTTCCGCTGTGGAAATGGATTTTAGGAGGGTGGCGAATCATACCTCACATTCTCTGGAGCCCGAGATGGTGTAGGTGCATGGTCCCGTTCCATTGACTAAAACGTCCATGGTCTCAGAGTTTGTGGGTTTGTAGTCCACATAATACTCCTGCAGGGGGGAGCTGAGGGTACGCTCCGTCTCACACGCTTTTTTCCTGCGCTTTCGTACCATGGAGTGCTGTTGCAGCTGCTTCATGCTGCTAGGATAGCGCTTCCATGAGATGTAGATCACCAACAGGATCATGGCAACCGACAGGAAGAGAGCCACGCTGCCGGCGATGATCTTATGAAAGGAAACATGCTCAAACTCGTGCTCGGGGACGGTGGAGGTGGCCCTCGAGGGCAAGGGGCTGGCAAAGCTACCCCGGGACAACTCCTCCCCAGCCCTGGACAATGTGGGCACGGGCAACCACTTAGCCCTGAACGGGGTGCTGGGGAGTGTGGACGATGGGGACAAGGCTGAAGGGGTGGGTGTGATTTTGCAGATCCCAAACGTTTCCACAGCATCCATCACCTTCTCCCCCTGGGCCTCCTTGGGTGCAGCACATATCATTGTGGTTTCTTTGTTTCCCTTGAAGTTCCTTAGCCAGGCCACCAGGGGGCAGAGGCTGTGGCTACAGTCCCACACATTTCCAGCCAGACTAATGGTAGTCAAGGATATCCAGGCTGCTACCGCCTGGTGGGAAACATTACTGAGCTTATTGGAGTCCAGGTTGAGGGTCTGCAGGTTGGGCAGGCACTGGTAGATGCTGGCATCCACCACTTGTAGGTCGTTTCCAGAAAGATCCAATTTCTGCAGGGAGGTCCAGGTCCAGGTGAGACCCTGGCTGATAGACCGGATGCGATTCCACTGCAGGTAAAGCGCTCGCAGGTTGTTCAGTCGAGGAAAATGTGAAAAGTTGATCTTGGAGAACTGGTTGTGTTCCAAGTGGAGCTCGGTCAGCTTGAGAAGCCCTGCGAAGGCATTGCGGGTGAGGCTACGCAAACGGTTGTACCCCACGTCCAGGAACTCTAGGTTACGGCAGTCCTGAAAGACACGCACGGGAATGCTTTTCAAGGAATTAGAGCGTATGTGTAGACTGAGCAACTTTCGCAAGCCTTGAAACTGGCTTGGCTGGAGAGTCTGCAGCTTGTTGTAAGAGAGGTCAAGGTTGCGCAGGTTGGGCACGGCGTGGAAGGTGTTGTTGTGGAGCTGCGCGATCCTGTTGGAGCTCAAAATCAGCTCCTTCAGCCTCCGCACACCTTGGAAGGCCTGACTGTCCACAGTATTGATGTAGTTGTGGTCCAGGTAGAGCCAAACTAGCTGGCTAAGGCTGGCAAACTGTCCAGCCCTGAGGCCCACAAGACTGTTGTAACGCAGGGACAAGCCCTGGCAGCCCGCTGAAACGTTCTTGGGCATGTCCCGGAAAGCATTGGACTCACAGTAGACTATTTTCCCGTCACAGCGGCAGCTCCGGGGGCACGGTCGTTCACGCACGCTGCTAGGAGACGCTAAAAGCCAGGCCTGCACCAGCAGTGGCACCACCAGCCACCTGCCTCTCACCCGGGACCCTGCAGATACAGAGCAGACGGAGACACTCATGTTACATTTCTGGGAAGCATTGCCTTCATCCACCTGGCAGTCATGGACCAGAACACTGCTGCAGATGGTGTTCTACTCATTCCTATAATTCAAAGTCATGTTTGTTCAAAAGAAATATAATCACTTTATTTGATAAAATCAGGGTGCTGAAAAAAAACTCTCCTACTCAACAATTAAATACCATTTTGTACAAATATATGATTCAACTCCTGCTTCACTTGTCTCTACCATGTAAAAATACTACGGTGTTCATAATTAAATATTCATGACAAAATAAAGGGCATAAAGAAACCACAAAAACTATTTAAAATGAGCAGATAATGTTTATATGCATACGTGCATAAGTGTTTCAGTCTTCAAAATCATTACAAACTTGAGGCAAGGAATTGAGTGACTGCTAGTTATCACAATACTGAAATACAATCTTGGTGTTATTAAACAATGTCAACATTGTTTCAATACAAATTAAATGAAGATGAATACTAAATTACAATGTTTTGTTAGATGAGTAATAATGCAGTAGAATATTTACACTACAAAACTCAAAGGTCAAATATTGATAAGCATTTACTTTACAAACTTTGACCAGTGTCTGGTTCAGAAATATATGAATTTCAATTGCCATAACAACCATTTTAAATAACCATCTTTAACCACAATGTATATGTCCAGCCTATTATTAATAATCATAATAAGTCCAACATTTGAAATCGAATTATTACTGACACGCATTTAGGAAGATAATGATAAATTGTATCAAACTCTCATTTATATTAGTTTAACTTGTTTTAGGTCAGCCATTGATTCATTGGAATCATATGAATTTGAATCTTTCCAGACAAACTAAAATCTTTTAAAGCCAGTGGAACATGGCCATTGAGGTCTGGAGTTTGTCACACAGGCATTCTAGCAGAGATGTACAAGCACAGTACTCGAGGGTAGCAGACTCCAGCAGGTTTTAAAGCTAGCCTACAATGAGCAAAGCTTTACCCATCTCTGTTTTCAAGGATAGCTGATATTGACACATTATCTGAAGGAGACAGACCATAAACACAAAGAAAAACTAAATATAACTAAATTGTTATAACAAAATGTGGTCCTTGTGGAAAATATTCTACACAAATTACGATAAATTATGGTAAACACCAATTGCACCAAACACCAGAGAGCCTCCCGCTTTGGGTTCTCATCTCTTTGTTTAATTAAAGTTTTTATTTGAATGGGAATTCAACACACCCGATGTAATTGGAAAAGGTGTCTGTAAACCCTCAATTATTCTAACACTGAAATGTTCCGCCAGCAGTGAAATAGATATGTCTATTATTGCTTGTTTATTTCTGAGAGATACATCATTTTTATGAAGTATTTCCATACATTATCAAAGGAAAACTATAGGGCTTAGGAGAAAGTCCTTGAGGTCTCATGTAGGGGAAATTTAAACTATTTGTTGTTGTCTCACATCAAAGCCCAGCAGAATTTCTGAACACCAGAAAAACAAGCAAATAATAATTGGCTAAATAAAGTAAACACAATAAGGATACTTTTTCTCTCTCTCTTTCTCTAATCAAACACAGAGTTAATTAGGGAACATAGCAATTAAATTGAAATATTGGCCTGTATGAATGAAATGAACACCCATGTTTAAATTGGCGTGGCAACTGTTTGAATTGTTAAATATGAGGGGTTTTATTTTTTTAATGAATATTCAGTGATTAATTACTCGGTTTGCTGTTTGATCTTTAGCAGAGATACACATATAGCAATCCAATAGACGTGGGAGTTGTTAGCAATAATGTGATCAAAACACCTGAAGGTCATGTTTTCATGTTGAGTGTGGATCTATGTGTTAATTTTACTGACAATTTAGCAATGTGATGTTATGCAACTAACGGACCAATATGAAAAATAACAGACCCATTGCATTTTCTGTGTTTTTGTGTTGGCTTTTTCATTTACTGTTGCATCAGGGCAACATACGGCAAATCTTAAATCCACTGCAGTGTTAATTAAAGAAAGACTTTAGGCAAGTAAAATAATAGTATTCCCCAGACAGGCGTCCATCTTAAAAATAAATCATGATACTCCTGCTTGTTTGTGCAACACATGTGCCACAATAATCAAACCTATCTATAAAAATACTAGAATAAATTAATATTACATTTTAAATATACAGTATACACATTTATACAATAAAATAAGCAATACAATTTAACACATTGTTAATTTATATGCATTGTAAAGCATCACAAACACTAGTAATAGAAAAGGTTTGGTATTAAAGATTTTGTTGAAAATCAAGAGGGCTAAGATTATAGATCAAGAGGGCTAAGTTTTTAGCTGGAGTGTAGTCAAAAGTGAATTGAAATTTCATGAAATAAGTGTTACTAGAAAACTAGATAATTTATCAAGTTGGTATTTTGCTGCCTATTCGTTATGGCTGAAGTAAAAAA
>JAOYSI010072345.1:1953-21659 GCA_025775065.1 Hiodon alosoides
CACTACTACTGCTGCTACTATCACTACTACTGCTGCTAATATCACTACTACTGCTGCTACTATCACTACTACTGCTGTACTACAACTACAACTACTGCTAATATCACTACTACTACTGCTGCTAATATTACTACTACTGCTGCTAATATCACTACTACTGCTGTTGCTAATATCACTACTACTGCTGCTAATATCACTACTACTGCTGTACTACAACTACAACTACTGCTAATATCACTACTACTACTGCTGCTAATATTACTACTACTGCTGCTAATATCACTACTACTGCTGTTGCTAATATCACTACTACTGCTGCTAATATCACTACTACTGCTGTTGCTAATATCACTACTACTGCTGCTAATATTACTACTACTGCTGCTAATATTACTACTACTGCTGCTGCTATCACTACTACTACTATCACTACAACTACGACTAGAACTACTGTTGCGTACCCTTGCTTAAAATAACGTAGTCTCAATTAGAGAACTCAAGACTCAAGATCTGAATAAATCTTTATAAAACCAAATTTTAAAATGATGTTTTAAATCCTGCTTGCTGAAATTTGGTAGCTTCAGTGACAGGCCTTATAACTGTATTGAAGTAGAAAATAAGAATTATTTGCGACAGCGCAGTATTCTCAAATCTAATTGATATGAAGCTTTTTGGATTTGCACGGCTGCCACACGGTAGAGCCACACAAAGAAGGCAGCCGACCTTCTCAATGAGAAATTAAACCGCAGGGCGCTTGTTTGCCAATCACAGGCCCGCGGAAAAATCCAACATCCGGCAGCTGCCCGATTGAAAGGTCCCAACAGTCGGTAACCTCACCTGCTTATGTCCTGAAATACGTCCTCCTGTGAACTGGTGCTGCTGAAAACTTTGTCAAACTGGAACTCTTTTAAGCCCCGCGAGGTGTCTACTGTGACGGTATAATCGTCCAGACAGTCCATCACAGACCTGCTCCCACGTCCAACTTCGGATTTACTCATGGGCCTTATGCGACAGAAAACTCGGATTTTCCCTGAATGTGCACGCACACACGCGCAGACACAGACACAGGCACAGACACACACACACAGACGCACACACGCACAGACACAGACACACGCACGCACACATGCACAGACACAGACACACGCAAACACACAGACCAAGACACACGCACGCACGCATGCGCAGACACAGACACAGGCACAGACACAGACGCACGCACACACGCACAGACACAGACACACAGACGCACACACACACAAACGCTGCAGTTAGTTACATAACATGTAGCTTACATATTAGAATTTTTTTTTAATTCAACATATTTAGAAATGACCTTGTCTTTCTTCGAATAACATACAAAGAACATACATGTAAAGACGTAGGAAACTTTACCTTTCATGTCCTCAACCATGTTGTAGTATTTCTTTCTCATAATTCGTTCTGAGTTGTAATTTTCCACTATTTTTTTGTTCTCCTCTTTGACTTGTTTTAGCTGTAATGAAAATGAGACCTTACAGCCTGTGCAGCTAAATTTGACATGCTAACGGGAAAGAGCGTCTTATGGAGTCTAAAATAAACTAAACTGCCTTAGTATATAAATGTTAAAATATGACGAAGCTAAAAGTATTGTTCTTTTAAGAAAAATTTAAGGATTCGTCCGAGGTAAACTAAGGTCAGGCCCAAATCTGAACTTTGGTGACTCGCTAACTGCACTTTACATAACTGTATGTCACAGCTTTTTTATTTTCAATACTAAAAGAAATAAGATACTTGCAAGGAGAGGAAAGGAAAGGAAAACGCTATTAAAGACTGTTTTATTAAATGCGATTAGCCGGTTGTCAACGTTTTGATTTGGTCCCAGCTTAAATAAGTAGAACGAGCCAGCTTTCTCACCTCCGTCTGTAGCACCAGGAGTTTCTGTCCCTAACTAAGGAGAACAAGTTTCTGCGCCTGAGTAAAGCGAACGAGCCAGCTTTCTCACCTCCGTCTGTAGCACCAGGAGTTTCTGTGCCTAACTAAGGAGAACAAGTTTCTGCGCCTGAGTAAAGCGAACGAGCCAGCTTTCTCACCTCCGTCTGTAGCACCAGGAGTTTCTGTCCCACACCTCTCATTCTCCTCATAGTGAAAACATTATTCTCCTCCTCACTCCCATCAAGACCCTACACACATATCAACGGTGAAAGCAACATTAGGTGTTAAAATGCATTTGTTCCGTGGACACCTCTTTGAACTACTTGGTATAGTCTAGGCTGGAAGCAAGATACTGAAATAGGGAGCGATTGGTTATTATTGGCTATGTGTATAATTAGTTATCAAAAAAGTAATATATATAAAAATATTCACGGAAGTGAGTGCTTGGTGTCTGAGTGCTTGGTGTCTGAGTGCTTGGTGTCTGTGAGTGCTTTGTGCCTGTGACTGCTTGGTGTCTGAGTGCTAGGTGTCTGTGAGTGCTAGGTGTCTGTGAGTGCTAGGTGTCTGTGAGTGCTAGGTGTCTGTGAGTGACTTTGTGTCCGTGAGTGCTTGGTGTCTGTGAGTGCTAGGTGTCTTTGAGTGCTAGGTGTCTGTGAGTGCTAGGTGTCTGTGAGTGCTTGGTGTCTGTGAGTGCTAGTTGTCTGTGAGTGCTTGGTGTCTGTGAGTGCTAGGTGTCTGTGAGTGACTTTGTGTCCGTGACTGCTTGGTGTCTGTGAGTGCTAGGTGTCTGTGAGTGACTTTCCATGATAACTGGTAAGTATTCCTCATCTGGGTGGGAGTCTGGGCCACTGCAGGTGTGCTCTACCTCCCAGGTGTGTGGTCCTAGGTCAATCAGAAGAAAAACCAAAAAATACATTTAAATAGTTTATTCCGTTTGACAATCGTGTTTTTTTTAAATCAGCATTTAAAAAATAAAGAAAAAACTTTCCAAATGCTCTTTAGTATTGGAATTCAACATGTACTGTGTGCTTTCAGTCACAGAAGGATGTAGCAACTGTTGCTAAATTAACCTTTACCCACTACTGGTTAACTTAGAAATAACTTAGACCCTGCCATTTAGGGACAGTTAAATAATGGGGTGATGTCCTGACCGGACGCTGTGGTGATGCGCTCTGGTTTTAGGGGAAATACAGTTAAATAATGGGGTGATGTCCTGACCGTACGCTGTGGAGATGCGCTGTGTTTTTATGGGAAAGTGGATATTGAATATTCAGAGCTTTGATATTCCCTTAATGCCGTGCAAATAGCATATGTCAGTCACTTTAAAATTCTGACTTTAACCATGAATCCAAAATCCAGTGGTAACAGTTATGGTAACACAGCAAACAAATCCCCACGAAACAAGAGAGGTAAGGTGAGGTTAGGCACCTTTTCTGATACACTCCAAGGCCATTTGTGTGATTTGAATGTTCCGGAACATGGTCTGGGCGGTTTGAAGGCGTGTCTGGAGTTCTTCACTTCCTGAGTTGAGTTTTTCCCTGTAGTGTGGACATTTTTGGTTAAAAGCAAGCCATATATGACATATAAAATATCTATAATTTTAGTGATTTCCAACCAGTCTGGGTCCATTTTTCCCCGGTCAGGGGATGTGTGGTCTGACGCGGTGGTCTGTTCTCGGTCCAGGGACTCTTTGGCGTGAGTTAACGCCTGGATGTTCTGATCGGCCATGTGATCGAGCAGAAGCTTTGCCCCGGCCACTTCCTGGTAAACCTTATGGGCCTAGTGGAAACACCAGCACAGCACTCACCTGGGACACGATGTAGTGTTCAGCTGTTATTTTTTTTATCCAGGGTGACATTACAGACCAAATGAGAGCAATGAGCTGTTTAATTATGCATGGCATTACTCGATAGCCACCTGAAGACTTAGCACAGCGGCGTGATGTTAAACACTGTTTTGCTGTGCACGGTACTGAACAGTGGTTCAGTATCCCACCATGTAATAAATGACTGCCTTTAGTGGCCAGTAATTGTATCCCGTAATTGTACTCACTTTACATATGATGTTGCAGAGCAGGGCTGTGCATGACATGTGCGCTCCTGTGACACGTGTTTGCTCCCTCTCAATCCCCCTCCCCCCCTGTAGTAGCTCGGTGATCTCTCTCTCTCTTTTGTGCAGGCTCTCCTTCAAGGTCTCCAGACGGGCTTGGGCTCCCTCTAGTGGCCGCTCACTCCCCTCACTGCTCCCGGCGTCTGCTCCACACTCTTGCCCTGGCTGGAAAATGAATGAACGGCCTTACGTTTGAGACCGAGGTGCCACGTCGGTTTTGCCCAGTGGTCTTGCTGTACAGCCCGACGATTCCAAGCCGTGTCCTTCAGGTTAAGAACGTGGTTTTCTAAACCACCCCCTCAGAACTTCTGTTAATCTCCAGAGGGCACCCCCTACACACCCCTGACTGAGGCGTAGGACCCCCCTTACTTGCTGGGATAGATCAGCGTTTTCTGAGAGTGAGGTCTCTGGAGACTCCTGATCCGTGTTCGGGGGTTTCAACATCTCCTGGACTTTCCCCAGCTCCAGTCTGGCCATCTGAAGTTCCTGCAGTGCTACAGAGGGAGATATTCTCTTCGGTTAAGGACAGAAACTAAACTATTTATACGTATTTATATACATATAAATATTTAGATTACAATTACTTCTGATTAATCTGTCCACTCCCAATCTGTATGTCCATTCAAGACGACGTTTTTTCAACAACATGTACCTTTTTCACGACGAATTCACAAAGCTGTCCCTTTCTATAATTCAACAAAGAACTTTACATTGAGAGTTCTACTGCCGTATTCCGTTTAAGAAGTTAGATTTTTCTGACGGCTTTCAGTATAGCATTCCAAGTTCATTTTTTAAACTAATGAATGTTAATGAAGTTTAAAGTACTGTTGATCAACATATACATTTCTACTACTATAAAGTAGTAGAAAAAGCTTCACGGTGGTTAAAAAGCAAAATAATTTACTTTTACTGTCCATTAAACTTCTTGGCTTAAAAATCGCTTTCCACCCCCCCCCACACACACACACACAAGCAACATGCACACACCCACACACACCCAACAAACACACTTACTGGATGCCTGGTGGCTGGTGAGCAGATCTAACCGGGTAGAAAACAACTCCAGGGTCTTGATCTGTAAAGTTACAGATTTGGTGATTGATGTGTGAATTTCTATCTGGATTCACAGAATTGAAATATGGAAATATGGCTTTTGGCAGAGTCAGGTTCAGGTGTTGGAAGCCCAAATAAAGATCTAACTACCCACCCCCCACCATCTGAGTTGACCTAATGGATACATGCATGCACAAAAAAACTAGTTTAAATAAATAAATAACCTTGCTATTATGTTTTCCTTTAAGTGATGGAATAACTTAAGACGGCATGTGCCCGAGTAATACAAAAAAGCATCTCTACAACTTAAACTAATTGACAAACAAAAGGTTTTGATACCTTTAATTAATTAAAACAGAATAAACCACAATCTCAAAAATCTCAAACGACCACATGGGGGTGCACATGTCTACGAAATGATGGAACGAGATTTTTGAGACCGGATAATTTGGCATTTGAGTTCCTTCCCGTTAAGTAAATCGGTAAGAAGCTGTAGTGACATTGCGTGCTGGTGTTTGTGCACGTGAACACTCTGTGTGATTTAAGATATCAGGAGGAATCTTAGTTTTATACTTTTATGGATGTGTTCCAACTCCACACAGATCTTTATGCTACTGCAGATTTGCCAATGACCACTGGGTTGTCGACTCTTTCGCATGCCCTCTTGAGGCAACAATGATTGCGCTTTTGTTCAGCAAATATTTGCTGCTACGTGCACCCCAAACCGTTTGTTTTGGCAGGTCTGAATGCCACGACTGATATTTTAAATTAAAAAACGGACTTTCTCCTTTTCCCAGGCGGCGGCATCCGTTCGGTTCTTTTCGAGAAGAGCCGTTTTCTCCTCCAGATGTTTTTGGTTGAGGTATTTCAGAGTCTAAGTGGATGAAATGGAGGCAAAACAATCCCGTAAAATGGCCAAGTAAAACAAAACACGGACACACAGATGAACTCAGTACTGGGTTAGCTGAACAAAACAGAAATAGTAGGTCATTGCTATATATAAAAGTTATTACTAATTACACAGCACATAAAAAAAAGGTTAACGTTAAATCAATACAACTATTATGTAGAATATATATATGGTCAATGGTCAAATTTCAAATGGTACTGCACAGAAAAAACATATTACTTTTTCTACTGTCCTAGTGTTATATATAAAAGAACCTTGCTAACTGCATGGAAAAATTGTCAACTGGAACATGGCGGAAAAGGGGTTTTATATAAATAACGATATACTGTAATATGTTACCATCTTATGATGAATTTCATTACTCACACTGAGCAATGACCTTTCGAATAGGGAGCTATTAGAAACTACAGTGACCCAGAACCGTTACGAACGAAAATTAAGGTTTTACCTTAATCCTCTCTTCCCAGTATACATTTTTCTCATCTAATTTCTCCTGGTAGGTTTCCAGTGTTTTCTTTAAGGTGTTTAGTTTGTTCTGGTAGTGGGATCTGAGCGTCTGAACGGTTTTCTCCTAAATTTAAACACAAAACACACTCATATATATGTAAGTATATCACAGAAAGCTTGCTGTAATTAAAAGTTGACTATGTAAAAATGCATATACAGAAAAGTGTGAAGATAAAAACAGAATTTAATGAATCACTTTGTTGAATTACTGCCTGGTTACTGTCTTGGAATCCGACATCAAGGATTCCGTTTTGGTTTAGTGGCGCTGTCTGTTAGTCTGGGTGCAGCAATTGTTTGCGAGTGCTTTCAACTTTTGTGTCCGTGCAAAGTGACCTGATGCACCTGCTTTTCTTTTGACGCGAGCTGATAGTTTTCCTCGAGCTCCTTCACAATGTCTAGATGTCTGCTTTTCATCAATTGCATGTCTTCTGCAATCTGTCAATGGAATAACATTGACGTCAACAGCGATAATGCGGAAATCGTCCATGCGAACAGGCCAAATAGTTGGTGCTATTTAAATGTATGACCAATCAATAATAAATAATAAATTCATGTGCATTCGATATGTACTGTTTAATGTATTGGAAATGGATTGTCGCTGATATTTGCAAAAAAAAGATCTTCAGAGTAGTAACTTCTACAATGCTACCCCATTGATTTTAACTGACTTTAAGTGCCATTGACAAAACAAGTTGTGACAGGGTTTGGCCTAGCCATCTTATGCAAATGCACAAAACCTTGTCTAAACATAAACCTCAGATCAGGCCAAAACCTCAAGGCTTTTAGACGACAGGGTTGGAACAGGATGTCTCGTTAGTTATAGTCAGACGAATACCTGAGAGGCACAGGTTCAGGTGTGTGATTTAACACACAAGAAGATTTTTCCGGCCCACCAAGGGTGAGTAATTTCCCAGCCCTCTTATGTCAAGCGGTCGCATTCCTAACTCCACCTGGCCCCATGGGAGTGTCTCTTTAGTTTCCAATCACCGCCATCTGTCTAGTGTCAGCTCTCTGTGTTCCCTGTCATGTTTCAGTGATTCTCTTCAATGTTACCCACGCATGGATGACTCCAAAACCACACATTTTGTATTTTAATTTGTATTTTAAACGTGCCAAAAAAGGTTTTATCATCTTACTTAGACTGAGGTAGGCCTACGGTTTTATGTTACGCTTCTGTTACACAATGGACAAATCCAGTACCCTAAAAATGGAGCACAGTTATTCAGTGAAGCAGTTTATGCAGCTTAAAAAGACTGGAGTTCAATACAAAACCTATGCCGAGTAACTGCGCTTTAGTATAAATCTGGAACTATAACATTTTCACAACGCCTAAATACACAATGCGCCGCTCACTGCCGCGACGGAGCCTGATCTAAAGGGGTTTTAAAAGGGGGGTTGGGTGCAAGACCCTTCATACCTTCGTGATACAAAGTTTGGCAGAATCGTACGGAATGAAGACCCTGGCGTAGTTGGCCGTCTCTTCCTCACCTATGTTGACCCGGGCCAGACGAGTTCCAGAAGTCACTGATTTTCAGAAAGGAAATATAAAACCACGAGAAAGAAAAGCACTTCTAACACCACTTATAGAAACCCTTCCTTACGAAGTTTTGTCACATTTAACTTTTTCCCCCCACACTGTTCAACAAAGGATTTTACTACTCATCGTTTCAATAAGCTATTACTGGATGGGATTTTTAGTAAAGTATTTGCAGTAAATCCCGAGTGCTGGATGTTTGTTGGAGCTAATTTAAGTTAATTAAGTACCTTGCTTAAAGGTGAAACTGTATGTTACCCTCCAAGATTTTAAGCTCATGGCACATAACCTGGCTCTTAACTGCTGTAAACTTCTGACTCTTAAAATGTTTCTGGCTTATGCTCATTTACACACTTCAAAATGCTGTGCACAGAGACATTTCCTGCGAATTTCAAGACAGGGACGGGAGAGGACGGAGACTCTCTGTGACATGTTCAGGATGTGAACTGTGTCCTCACGGGAAGATGGGCGTGGTACCTTGGGCCACGCCCCACGCAAAGTCCCTCTTCCTGTCCACTGTAATCCACTGCTTAAAAGCCATCCATCTGTTCCTGTTTCTCTTCAACCAGGGATTTTTTCCACTCCCTGGTTCTTCACAAACCAGTCCTGATGCAATGAGAAAATGGCCCCATCAATATTCAAAAGCCATCCTTAAATGTATAGAAAATTATATTATCATATATGAAGTGCTAACTACAGGACAAGTCAGATTTATTATTATTATTAATATTATTATTATCTTGATGACAGTAATGCAGTGAGGCCAACAGGCTGTGTATCCAATTCGTAAGAAATAAAACCAGAACAGAATAAATGCAGTCTTTCATAACACACTTATGGCAAGTAATCGGATTCACACTCAAAAGTCATTTTTGAATTTGCACTTTTCAACTTTCTTATTCTTCGACCGAGCGCCGAAGTAAACTCTTAACAGGTGACATCACTGGGCCCAAAGATTCACTTCACTGTGATTCATTCGCTGTGTAAATTAACACAATTTTCTGTTTAAACAAAGAACTCTGCGTTGAATTCCTTTTCTGAACCGCCTACGGACATTCAGCGCGCTGTTCAGGCACACTGAACGATTTCTCCAGCTCCGGTTATCTCTGGTAGGCAGGAAGGCCATAGATTCCAACCCCAATCCTGCCTGGGCAGTGGAGATCACGAACCAGGGTCTCGGATTTCAACCGTCACCTCCTGCGTCAGAGTGTTTCCCCTCCTCGACGTAAACATTTCGGCAGGCATGTCCTATTCCGCTCCCCTCCCCGTCTGGACTCACTGGGAGTGTCTCATAAGGGTGTGTGCTTAGGGACCTTTACAATTACATCATCTCAGATTTGCCAAATCTGTTTTTGCAGATTACAGAAGGTTACCTTTTTTTTTTTTTGCACAACCATGCATTATTGTGCAATGTTAAACTTTTTTTCCTCGACATTATTTATTTATCTTTTTGCATTTTGTTCTCAGCTAGCTAATTTAGTCGATTCGCGCGCCCCCGATATATCCCCTGCTCCGGTAGACATAGGAGGATTTGAATAACATCTGTTCAGGGGAGCGATGGGTTATGTTGTAGTTAGGATGTTGGGATGGTTACTTATAATGGTTGTCAACTGTGTACACTCAACCAGTCATCTTCCATAAAAACGGATAGATTGTAGGTCACATGAAACCTGTCACCCCAGCTACGTTGTACACATTTTTGCTCCAATGCTTAGTGTCCCTTGTCTCAACAAGGTCTCCTACAATGTCAGAGATACCTTTAGTTTTGTCCAAATAATTACTTCATCCAAATAATTACCATTTAATTAACCAAATAATTTGGTGATTTCATAATTGATGCATACGGAATTTCCCACTTGGAATTCCTCCCCTTTAAAACTAGGGAAAATCTTTAGAATTGTTGCGATCCAGTATCACTTGCCCTGACCCACACTTTCTCTCAAGCGGGACTGTATCGGTTTCATTTATGGGATCACCTGACTCAGCCTCCTTGCCCAGACGGGTGCAGTGAACAGCACAGGGCAGTTGTCTCTCTGCGCCTTCCCTGAGGTCTGGGACACTCCCAGGCAAATCCTCTGGGCCAACCACCGAGGGCTGAGCTCCGGATCTGGAGGTCTCCACGGACACTTCGGAATCTGAGGGCAGGACGGTGGTATGCCAGGCTCCTGAACAGCAGGGAGGTGGAAGGGTGCACGATCCAGCAGGATGTGTGACAAAACTGTGTCATTATTATCCTCATTATTTTGCAACGCATGTGTAGCACACGAGGGCGTGCTTGGCCCGAGAGCGGCAGGAGAACGAGGCGTTGGGGGAGGGTTCACGTCTTTTAATTGGCATTCAGCCTTGCTGGCTCTTCAAAAGGCCTAGGATCGGTGGCACCTGAGTGTGATCACCATCAGTGGAACCACACTCAGGTGCACAACGAGGGCCAATTAGAGGGCAATTAGAGCCCTCCCTCACAGCACTGCTGTCAGTCCTTGTCCTGCTGGGGAGGGCGTGGCTGCCAGCTGCGTGTTATACAATTTATGCGCCAAACAAAAAAATTGAAATATTGCTCGTGATTCTGCAAGACTCTTTGACCCTCCCACTCGTGAGTTTCTTCAACTTTTATGACATTTCTGAATTTATTTTTTTTTAAGTCCTGAAACAACTTTTAATGAAGAAAGTGGGTAACAAGGAACATGCGTATTTTCTGTCTAGCAAGTTGTAATCTTTCCTGAACACCACGACCCAGGCGGACAGACTTACGTTGTTTTAGGACTGGGGCAGGCAAACAGTTACGCACATTCTTCCCCATAAATGTTAGTGACAAGGACACGTCCTGTGTTCCCGACGACTGCATGTAAATGTCGGCGGATGACTGCTGTGAACCACGCCCTGAAGATGCTGTGGACCACGCCCTGAAGATGCTGTGGACTACGCCCTGAAGATGCTGTGGACTACGCCCTGAAGATGCTGTGGACCACGCCCTGAAGACGTAAAAGAACAGATTACGTGGAACAACGTCGACTGTCTTGCGTGATCTAGTTTGCCTCTACATTGACTATGACCTTTAATGAAGTGTTGTAGTTTGTTTGCTCATGTTTCGAATGAATGAAAAATACGCATGCCTTCTGATGTACATTAAAAGTGGCTATTCTACTGACCCAAGCCTACTAATCTCCACAGAAAACTTGAATATACAGTCTTAAATATTTTTTTCTTTCTTTATTATGATGGTTCTAAAAGGATAATACTGGATTTAAAAAATAAATTCAGTTAAATAGATACACGGTTGTGATTACATGAAATTCAAATAACATAAAATTTCTTATGATTATACTATTTCATTATTTCATAACATTAATCTAAAACAATGCATTTATAAAGGATAATAAACGCATGATGTGTTTACTGTGTTCAAAAGTTATTCATTGAACATTAAAAAACATTAGTAACCCTTCACTGTGAATTCTAGATTTCAGAAAGCTCGCATCAGATACCATTTCCATTGTAAACTACATTTTTTCATTTAGCGATGATCTCACAGGAAAGCGTCTCACAGATGGAACATCTCAGTTGATCTAAAGACATTTTGTGGGTTCAGAACAACGAGCTGAACAATTCCGCTATGTAAAGAAAGTGTCCTGACGGTAAATTAAAAATCACCTGTGCGAAAGACCACTGCTGATCGAAAATAACGCAGGTGGAAATCTCAGGGCTACTCACGGACAGCGGACAGCAGGAACGCTGGGAATGAAACGCACATCAGTGTAACCGCATGGAGATAAATAAGTACGCTTTTATTTCTTTATTCTGTTTACCTTTATCACAGCAAACCCCCGCTGCCCTGTCGTTGGCATCGAGGAAACTGAGGAGGACTGGAACAATGTCTTTTTCTTGTGGGAAACCAAACTCTCTCTCGTTGGCTTTAAATATTAAACCACAAGATGCTGTTTCAATTGGTATTGGTTTGCCTGGTGAGCAAACACAGGCACAAGTCATCGTGTTTCCGTTGAGTGAGACAGAGATTGTAACAAGATAGTCTCTGTCAGCCCAGGAGATGTGCTCCCCCTACCCCCCTTCAACCCTGCTCTGTGAAGCCCCAATCTAATACAGCTTCACATTGTTGACCCGTCTCTGGTTCTGAAGAGCTCACCCACTCAATCTTTGGCCTCAGATCTGGGCCTGCAGTGCTATGACGCTCTTAAAGTGCCACCACACACCATCCACAACTTTGACCACAACTTTGACCTGGTTTTTTTTATTTTATTTCCTTAACAATGTGCCAAGCCAGTTCTCAATGGTGTGGTGGAGTTCTTAATGGTGTGGTAGAGTTTTTTCTGTTGTGGTAGAGTTCTTAATGGTGTGGTGGAGTTCTCAATGTTGTGGTGGAGTTCTTAATGTTGTGGTGGAGTTCTAAATGTTGTGGTAGAGTTCTAAATGTTGTGGTGGAGTTCTCAATGGTGTGGTAGAGTTCTTTCTGTTGTGGTAGAGTTCTTTCTGTTGTGGTAGAGTTCTCAATGGTGTGGTGGAGTTCTTAATGTTGTGGTAGAGTTTTTTCTGTTGTGGTAGAGTTCTTAATGGTGTGGTGGAGTTCTCAATGTTGTGGTGGAGTTCTTAATGTTGTGGTGGAGTTCTAAATGTTGTGGTAGAGTTCTAAATGTTGTGGTGGAGTTCTCAATGGTGTGGTAGAGTTCTTTCTGTTGTGGTAGAGTTCTTTCTGTTGTGGTAGAGTTCTCAATGGTGTGGTGGAGTTCTTAATGTTGTGGTAGAGTTCTTAATGGTGTGGTGGAGTTCTCAATGTTGTGGTGGAGTTCTTAATGGTGTGGTGGAGTTCTAAATGTTGTGGTGGAGTTCTAAATGTTGTGGTAGAGTTCTTAATGGTGTGGTGGAGTTCTCAATGGTGTGGTAGAGTTCTGAATGTTGTGGTAGAGTTCTTTCTGTTGTGGTAGAGTTCTTAATAGTGTGGTAGATTTCTTAATGGTGTAGAGGAGTTCTTAATGGTGTGGTTGTAGTATAATCATAATGGCCACAATAGACTGAAGTCTGGATCTTTTATGAGGTACATTTTCGATCATCCTATGATGTGATTCCCTATATATTACCAAGATGCTCCTTTTTGCCTTGTGGCTGAGGACAGTGTCAGTTGTTTGTATCTTCCCTACAGAGCAAACCCCACACCGACACTGTCAAGCTCCACCAATCAGGTCTGCTGATGGTGAACAAAAGAAGTTAAGAAATCCAGAGATTTAGGTGAGTTTAACAATAATAATGAAATGTGCTCATCCCAAATACATGTATGGCCACTTTTAATAAACACCAGCCCTTCCTTTTTGTTTTTTAAAGGAAATGACTAATGCCGCCCCACCCTGAATCCCTGCAGGACTTGGTACTCTGGCCTCCTGAAGAAGGGACCTGGCTTGAAATGTGCACTGAGAAAGGATGAAAGCTATTACAATTTGTTTTCACCATGTGCCCCCTTATTCACTCTTCTGTTTTCTGTTCGACATCTGTGCCCTGGCAGAGGGCTGAAAGTCTTATTGAGAGGAAAATCTCTATCTGGGAGTCAGCAGAAAACTGAGCCAAGGGCTTACATTTAGACTTCGGGATGATCCGGATTTTTATAAATCTCATATTGAAAAATAAATATATAATGAAAATAGAAGTCAACACAGTAATCATTTTCATTAAAAATGCATCAAGGGAAAAAAAAAATTGTTGCTTAAAACGAGTAATTGCACAAGTTGTAGAGTTCCAAACCTTGTTTTAACGTGGGGGCGAACAGGGTTGAGAAGAAACGCTAGAAAAGGCACAGTGTTTGAACCGTTGCAGAATATCTGAAGATTCACTTGACAAGCTTGCACCAGAGATGTATTCAACCGACCGTGCACAATGTTTTATTGCTTTCTCAAGAAGTACATAAACTGTGATTTGCTTAGCCCAACGGTCCCGTTCCTCTAATTCAACCGATCCAGATCTTTCTCCTGGAACCTGGGGCCCCTGTTTTAACCCCCCCCCCCCCACGGCGAAGGCACGGATCAACGCTTCCCGCTTCCTGTGATCAGGTTTTCCACTCCTCAGCTCTGCCCTTGTGTGCCTTTCGGAACAATCTCAATAACATCTGCGCGGACAGGTGTTTTCCAAAACCCACGTGCGATTGGTTTACTCCCGGCAGGATGTCATGTGACATCGGTGCCATGCCACGAGTGCCGGGGACGGGGACGGTGTGAACGGGTGCCTCTGAGGAAGACTGCATGAAGCTGGTAATCTGCAGTGTTTCCTTCAGGGTGAGCCAAGGCCGCCACGTTGCGAGGGTTCATTGGAGCCGGAAAACGCAGCTGCAGATGCGGTTTCAAAGGCATTTTTTAATTTTCCCTCCTCGTGGCAGAGCAAGAAAGAAAGGAGAAGTGCAGTTGTTCAAGAGCTTTCCTAGTAAATAATGCTGTAAATGAACTCCCCGTTATTCTCTTCTGTTTAACCACCTGTTTCAATGATTAAAAATGATTTTGTTTTTTTTTACGGTGACAGCTACATTGTCCATGGAGGAAAGAGGGGATATGCATTTGTGCTGAAAAGCAGGTAGCTTTCCTGATGATAAAGGCTGGCGGGTATCCCGTTCCTCTGCTCTGGGGAACTCGAGACACAGGTACAACCCGAACAGGGTTGCGTAGCCTCCACCACAATTAATCTTTGTATTTCAAGGCAAAATATAAAGAAAACTCTGGCGCTGAGAGATAATGGCCGCCTGAGTCTCCAGCACTACATTCCCCATGAGGCAACAGAACTGACTCACCCAACCAATTGACCTCCTGCTGACCAGGGTGAGATTTAAAAGACAGGAGGTGGAGGGCTTCCAAAATGAGGAAGGAGGAGGAATGCCGCGTAGCCAGTTCTACAGACAGGAATACAAAACTGGTTTGTTGTCAAAGTTTATTTTGTCTGGTTAAAGTTTAGCCACAAATAGGGATGGAATGTGCCCTCCTGCTGCCAGAGGGAGCTGTTGCATTCCAACCACTTTTTACAGAGGAGGGAGCCCTCCACACTAATCAATACTTAAAATGGAGGTTGGACACACAGGTTCTTCACGTGGGACTAAAGCAATCGAGTCTGGATGCAAAAGAACCAGTCTCAGCATAGAAGAACATCTCAACAGATTCAAGACAAATGATATTCAATATTCAATTCCATGACAAATAAACTTCACAGCAGCCAGTATACAACTGTAGACTATAGCCAGTGTAACAAACCCCTAGGCGTAGGGTGTATCGCCACAAACAGGCTTAAAAAATAAACATGAAACAGTATTTTAAAGAAAATCTTTTAATTGTGACTCTCTAATGGCCAGGCAGCGGTACAAAGGGGAAAAGACAAATCCAAAGTCAAAGACGATGCAAAAAGTTTGTTATCCAAAAAAGGGGTTTCCCTTAAGTATCAAAACACAACCATGTTTTACTGCAAAAAGAAGGCGCAGCTCAAATAAGCAATCAGAAGGCAGGTACACTTGTCCGGCTGGCTGTTCTTAAAGGGGCGGGACACACACTCCCAACCCACTGTTTAGATTTCTTCCCCCCCCCGGCCTGCACGGCTTCGCCCCCAAGCCAGTACTAGGTAAGGAGCAGGGGCCCAAAATTCATGACCTGGTCCAGGGTCAACTCAACAAAATTGCCAGTGGGTAACATAATTTCTCCTCTCTGTTTTACCAAATCCGTGACTTTTGAAAGAAGTGCTTAAACAAGTCCACCAATCCTGCAAAGTTTTTTTCTCGACCCAGTGCTCCAATGCACAATTTTGCATGTATTTTGCAGTATTTTGTTGTGAGTGAATTAACTGACTTTTAAGGTGGCTAGCCAGACCAAATAATGTCATCAATTTTGTCCGTCTCCGTGATTAAATATTTGAATTTAATACTGTTGAGTCTCAAGGAGCCAGTTAGCACATACACGTACTAAGTCAAAATTTCTTTCTGTAAAGCGTAAGTCTAGTAGACCCGTTTTGAAGGTACCCCGGAGGTGCCTATTTTTAAACCCTTTGGATTGGAAAAACCTTAAACCTTTTTTTTAAATCTATGGCTGCTTAGTTTCTGAGAACCCTCTTTTTTTTTGATAGCGCAACCTATAATGTACTTAAACTCTTCGGTAAAATCACACCGTTTAAGAGCGAAGAGCAGTGTCCTGGGGTAATTAGAATCACATCTGTTTGTGACTAATTTCTTATTTCTTAGAGGTTCCTTCCTCTCTACAGCTTCTGGATACCAAGGGACTGTGACGACCGTGGGACTATAGACCCCATGCGATTATCTTTTCATCCTTTTCTGACAAACTACGACTCAAACAGGTTCCACGGGACGTCAACCAGCAGATTTAAGTAGCCGTATAATTAACCCCGCCCACGTAGGCAGGTATCTACGACTTCTTCTTTTTTTGGTTAGAATCTTCTTTTATGTAAAGTTTGTACATTTATTAATGACGTGTGATGTTACACCCTGCTGTGTGCATTTAAAAATACACACCCATAATGATTTAATTGCTATTTTCGTTCAGGGTAAAAAAAAATCTGGAACGAGGTTTACAGTGATCTGGTACAGGCTACTTTCAAAATGGGAGCATAAAACTAAAGTGAATGATTCTGTTTTTATTTTGCGAAGACTGTATGGGACAAACCCCAGGGAACACATGATACGTTTTAATTTCGTATTAGCTTTTTAAAAAAAACAAAACGTTTTAAAGATTTAAAAGTATTTCCATTTTTTAAATACGTTTATATTAAGATTTGAATGAGCGATTTAGTAATACTTACATTTATACGTAATTGTTGTCATTCTTAAAACATGAATATTCTTACATTAATATTTTATGTTTGTCAATTAAACTTGAAACAAAGTCTTGTTTTGCTCAAGTTTACGCTTAATAAACCAACAGAATTAATATATATGCGATCTTAATTGCATGTTGAGAAGTTTGGTTGGCAATTCCGCTCACATCTGCTTTCAGGCACAGTAAATTGAACCAACCATATGGGTTCATAAGCTCAGTATTTTGATGAAAATCTTCCATTGTCGTTGTCTAACAGCCAAGGTAACTCAGCCAACGAGTCCGTAGTGTGGGCAGGGCAGTTGCCAGGTGTGGTCGGATCCTTATAAATTGTCGTTGAAAATGTTGCCCATACTTTCACTCTGGGATAACTGGTAAGAGTAACGATTAGTATTTTCTACAAGTTGTGTGGGCTGTGATAATGTTTATAAGTATTTAAATTTTTTGCTGCATAAAATTAGTTGTGAACTACTCTTTATTTAATTATAGGTATATTATGCCACGTCAACTTTCTGCATTTTTCAGCAATTTGAAGCAATAAACGCATAGTTGTTAATTTAATCTTTAACTCTTAACACAAGTATATTGACGTTCGGGCAATTTTCAGAAAATTGTTATTTACATTGTACAGGACTGTGACCACAGAAAATCGTCATCCTCTTTTTTTTATTTACCCAACGCGATATAGTAAATGTAAGCAATTAGTGTATGGTAATAAATTATAGCAGTGCTAAATTGGTCAGATGGTTACACTATAAATGTACGGCTGTAAAGTTGTCTATTCATGGGAACAAATCAGAGGAATTTGGGCGTGGCCTACACATTTTCTCACCTGGAGCTGAATTAATCCCGTTTTGCAAGCTAGAGCAGCCTACAGTGAAAATGACATGTTCTTTACATGTTCTTTACATGTTCTTTACATGTTCTTCATGTGAAATACTGTGTACTGTGTTGACTGTTTCTTGCTGTAACAGTTTGGGGGAATAGATGTTGTTATATGTCTGTGTTAATATCTTTAGTGACCATGTTAAAATATGCCTATATCTCTGTGCAGAATCGATCTTCAAAATGGCCTTTATCAAAGCATTTCTTGAGCAGACCATCTATTTGGGAGGTCCGGACGGCTCAGTAAGTGTCCATTTCTTTTGAAAATCGGATGTGGTCTTTAAAAATCACTATTGTTCGTGATTCAGAGAGCCTGGGATGTTGACCACTCACATAGTTATGCTTGCCTTGCCTAACTAGGTTAGATAGTAACCTACAGTGCACACCCCTGATTGCATCTTCCACCAGGGCGAAGAGACCTTCCCATTCATTCCCAGCCATTTATTCGGTCCTCCAGGCAAAACTCAAGTGGAACTTAACTTCAACTGCTGACCCTCTTTGTATTTATGTAGAAAAAAAAATGGTGCGACTGAACTTTTTTTCTGAACCTGCTCTGAAAGTGCAAAACTTGAAGCGGCGATGGTGGAGGAGTAAGACATTTCTGTAAAAACTTGTTGTTTACGGTCCATAACGTGTTTACTAGCGTTCGTTTGTTTATTTAGTTTCTAAGCGAATGTATTCATTTCCAGGCAAGCTCATATCAAGGTACCGTTACGCCCAACCCACAGTTCAGTGTGAGCAGTGATGTCGCTCTGCTGGACAAGGCCATCAAGGCCAAAGGTGAGGGAAAAGGATGAGAGTGGACTGGAGGAATGTGTCATTCACTGAAATGCAACATCGTTGGTACCGCACGTGGTTGCACAAAACGGTATTTACACTTTTGCGTGAGAGCTTGTTTGGATGTGTGGTCCGACCGCACACACACACACCAGGCATATTTCAGTTGGATTGAGTTGAGCTGGACTAAAAAGTGCTCAGAGAGGGACATTGCTGGTGACCTGATACAGGCAGCATAAACAGGCCTTTCCGTTTAACAGTCAGCTCAGTCTCCTTCTCCGGAAAACATCGCGCTGACGCAGGTATGCGCTCAATCCAAATCAGTGTCGGTCGCCGTTTATATTGGGAACACATCTGCAGTGTAATCTGACGGCGTCCTCTCCCTACTCTGAATTCATTAAATGATGTGCGGCGCCTTGTCTGGCGGTGTAGGGCCGGTGTGTTGGTTCATGCCAGTTATTTTCAGGGCCTTCGTGTGAATGTTACCAAGCAGGCGAGGTGCTCCGGGACGATGCAGGGGGGACCGAACTGAGAGAGCTGGGACTTACACTTACACCGGGTTGCCCGGCCCGGCTTTGTTTTGGCACGTCGTGGCCACGAGTGATGTGGGAAACGTCACTGACTTCAGGAAGTTAGGACATTGCCATTCAACATCTCTGTTTAACTAGACCAGTGTCAAGACTGACCCCTGCTGGCAGACTAATGCGGTTTCTAGGAAACGCTGGGTTCCACTTGCAGGTATCTAAGTCTAGAAAAAAAGCAGGCTCAGCTCAAAATGCATTTGTGCACAATGTGTGGCTAATTGTCACTGTCAATTAAATTCTGATTCATGATTTTGCCTGATTGTAAGAATAAATCTTACAATTAGTAATTGTAAGAAGAAATCAAACTTACTATCATTTAGCCATAAGCACAGATATTAATTAATTGAATGATCAATAAATGTATGTATAAACCGTTATAAGATTATAAATCATATATACTTGGTCTATCTCCCCCACCTCACCAAACCCATCCAGGAGTGGATGAGACCACCATCACTGAAGTTCTGGTCCACAGGAGCAATGCTCAGCGCCAGCAGATAAAAGCTGCGTATCAGCAATCATGTGGCAAGGTGAGACCATTTACTGGTTCTATCAGTACTATAATGTGTTATATTTTAAGTTTCTTTCAGTTTTGTGCTCTTAGCATGGATAATGTAGATACATTTCTGTGGCATAGGTCT
>JAOYSI010072346.1:0-21659 GCA_025775065.1 Hiodon alosoides
ATAACCAAAGCGTATAACACATTATTTACATTGTGGAAACTGACGGTAGCTAGGTTACCCGGCAGCCCCCGCGAGGGCTCCCTAGCAACGGGGGACGCATTTCGCCATCCCCGTTACAATATATAATAATCTATAATTCTGAAATCAATTTCATTTTAAAATTGTCCGTTTTATTCGGAAGTACTTTTTAACATTGAAAGTAAAAAACTGGTTGAATTGTAGGATTTTGAGCAGGATTAGTAAGGAAACAGACGTCATAACAGACAATTACTTTATAATCGCCCAGAGTATATGTAATGTTTGTTTTGTTTTTTTCTCAACTCTGTTTCAATATCAAAGACGCTATACTTTTTACTGTTACATTTGTGGAAAAAGTATTAATATGTTCTTGTAATTATTTCAAAATGTACCAAATAATCATATTTATTTTCTATTGGCGCAACTGTAAAGCCCAAGACTGTCCAGGGTTCACAAACATTGTCAAGGTTTAATGTTAAAGCAGTTTATATACTTAAATAAGTAACACATGAAAAACTAACATTGTACAGATTTGTATGTACTGGTAAAGCCTCATTCATCATTCATTAATTATTAAAATTATATACGGGGCGCTCCGCAGAGTGCGACTCGAGTAGTAGGCTACCAGTCAATTGTTCGTCACTTTTTTTTTTTTTTAAACTGTGTGTAATTATCCTTAACTGTGAGAAATCTGAAGTGTATGAGAAGTTATACGTCAAGGAAACAGTAAGCTGACTATGGGGTTGGTCTGGGTGTCTATTGCACTTTATGGGAAATTTTTCCCGGTAATGAACGTCTGTCAGGAGACCGGACAACAGCTGAGGCACCGTGGAGCCAGTGCAGAGAGAATTTCCCTTAGCCGGGAGCTTCTGCTATCCCGACAATCACACTCGCATGGCGTGGTGGCAGAAAATATACCAACCGAACTTTGCAGGGTTAGAAAAAGAAGCAGAATGGGTGGAATACGCCGTAAACTCAGAAATATGAGACCGCCGCAAGCTTCCTCCGTTGCCAACAGTCTTTCTCTCTAACCTGCAATCCATCCGCAACAAGCTAGATAAGCTGGAGACCTGGGGCAAACTCATACCAGATGGAAAGGAAACGTGCCTTCTTGCTTTCACGGAGACATGGCTCAGTGAATCGGATCGAAAAATTAGGAACTGTCACCGAGTAGGTTTGGAAGCCCATTCTGACTAAACAGCAGAGATCACAAATAACAAATAAGATCACAAGATCACAGCAGAGATCACAAATAACACACACCCCCTCCAACGCGGAGGGGGTGTGTGTTTCTACGTTAATCAAAGGTACTGCAATACAGTCATGGTTCGAGAAAACATATGCACCCCTGACACTGAACTGCTGAACATCTCTCTCCGTCCTTATTATTTGCCTCGGGAGTTTCAGCAGTTATTTTTCGCTGTTGTTTATAATCACCCACGGGCCAGTACATCCGAAGCTACACAGCTGATCGCTGACGTCACACATAGGTTCGACTCGATCTGCCCGGATGCTCCAAAATTTATCCTCGGAGATTTTAATCACTACCAATTAAACAAAACTTTAAAGACTTATGAGCAATATGTGTCTTGTGCCACCGCAGAATATATCTCTATGATTGATCTGTGTCATGGTTCTGTGGGTGGTGCTTATAAATCTCTGCCTATGTCTTCTTTCCGTGCATTATACAATCATACAGTGTTTTTCTTGTGCCTGTGTACAAACCCTCCTTCAAGCACTTACAACCAGTGGAGAGAACTGTGAAGTGTTGGTCTGAGGACAGTATCTCATCTCTCCAGGCATGTTTCGATTGTACAGACCGGAAATGTTTTTATGATAATGTTGAGGACATAAATGAACTGACTGACATGATCTCATCTTATATTACGTTCTGTGTGGATTCCATTAATAATTCCTAATAATCTTCTATAATCTAAATAATAAAAGTTCGCTTTTACCTCAGAATGACATTGTGATATCACAAGAATGTGTCACAAGTTTACTAAAGAAGGTCAACATAAGGAAATATGCAGGTCCGGATGGCATCTGTGGAAGCACACTGCGTTACTGTGCAGAACAGCTCAGTTAGGTTTTTGTTAAACTCTTTCAGATGTATACTGAACGTGGCCAGATACCCACAATCTGGAAAACATCCACCATCATACCCATTCCTAAATCCAAAAATGTCAAGGAACTAAGTGACTTCAGACCAGTTGCACTTACATCCCTTGTTATGAAGATTTACGAAAAGGTTATAAAAGATATGATGGTTCCCTTTATAGATGGCAAGTTAGACCCCTTACAGTTTGAAACTGGTAAGGGTGTCAACGATGCAAAACTTTTTATTCAAAACGTATTTTTATAACCACTGGAGAAACCAAAGTCCCATGCAAGGATAAAATTTGCTGACTTCTCTTCTGCTTTCTGCTGGTTTCTGATGCAACCATTTATTTTAATTGACCGCCTTGCGTCACATTTTAAACTATCTGATCAGTTTTTAGGGTTGCTTTTAGACTTTCTTACAATCAGAATCCAGCAGGTGTTGATGAATGGACACATGTCCAGCACCAGGCTTTCAAGTACAGGCTCACCCCAGGGTTGTGTCCTGTCACCTTTACTCTTTATAATGTATACAGACAGCTGTAGAACACCACATGAAAGCAGTTATATTACAAAGTTATCTGATGAAACTGCCCTCCTGACTCTTCTTCAGGGAGAAGACCATGGTTGGGGCTTACCAGTTTTTGTAAAATGGTGTGATGATAATATCTTGGATCTTAACATTTAAAAAACCAAGGAGTTAATCATTGATTTTAGGCAGAATAATTACACACCAAGAGCAATCATCATTCATAACAAAAAGGTTGAAATTGTTGACTCCTACAAATATCTTGGTACTATGTTTGACTCACAGCTTAAATTCGATGCAAACACTGAGCTGATTGCCAGACGGAGTCAACAAAGGATTCATTTAAATCGGAAGCTAAATTCTTTTAATGTCTGTGATACGATTTTGTGTAATTTTTATCATTTCTTTATTGAAAGCCTTTTAACCTTTTCTTTTATCTGCTGGTTTTAGGTTGTCTGTGAAGGACAAGAACACTCTGAACAATATAGTCAAAGTGTGCTCCAAGATTATTGGAGTTCAGCAGAAGGACTTGGGCACAATTTGGGAGAAACGGGTGGCTGAGAAAACAAAGAAAACATCAGCCAACTAGATCACACTCTTTCAGCCGAGTTCTCTCTGATGCCCTCAGGCCAACACTGTAAAGTGCCCTTAAGTAGAACAAATCGCTACTCCAAGTCCTTTATCCCTTCTGCAATTAAGCCGCTGAACACAGACCATACCTATTTTAAATGACCAACATTTTAGAAGAATTTAAGATACGTTGTGTTTTTATTTACTTTTAAGATATTTTTTTTTTCTTTCTTATATCTAAGTTTATACTTAGGTATTCATTTATGGTTCTTATTGTAACTTGTCCATTTCAACTGTCCCATGCCCTTAACACGTTTCCTTGATCTAATTTAAATATTGGTTGTATGTTGTATGTATGGATGTATGGACTGGGAAAGCTACGAACGAATGGCCTCCTTGGGGATAAATAAAGTTGTCTGAATCTGAATCTGAATATATATATAATCTAAAATCAGAAAAAAAGCCTATCAAATCCATTTCATTGGAAAGTTAGGACCAGTAAAAAGAATAAGTAATATGATCTATAGATTGTGACCCTTATCTGATTTTGGTGGAATAACTAGGAATAATAAATAAAACTGTGTTGAAAATCCAATCTTCGATTTTGTATTATTTATTGTACGGTTTTGTATTGTATTATTCACCTCATGCAGGTGAATTATGTCACACGGTACACCAATGCTATACCCCTCTATATCAGCACCACAAAAGGCCATTGCCTGGGAAATGGTATAAATGTTGCCATGTGTTGCCTAAGGAGATCTTAACCCACTAAATGTCATTACCAGGCTTAAGGCTGGCTTATGTTGATTGCAGCTACACACGTCCATCTGTTACCTTCCAGATTAATATTATAGCTGCATAAATCTGCATGGCTGCAGAGTGCCAGATAGGGTAGGGCGTCCCCAAGTCAATGTGGGTTGTCCTCAAGTCTATGCTCTTGTCCTGGATACAGCACCTCCAATTCTTGCAGGCCACAAGGTTTGCTGGTTTTTGGTTACCTCAGATTTAGCATTACTTGATTTTAAAAAATTGAAATTGACGATTTTAAAAATGCATTAATTTGCATTAATTTGCTAATGACTTGTCACCATGAATCCACACATGTGTCAAAACAATTCCCCAGTATTAACTTTGTTTTCCATAGTTTTCTGTTCACGATCACTCGACTCTAATCACACTAATCACACCTGGCCCCAGTCACCCATTAATTGGTTCATAGTTAAATACCTCTTTGTAACTTTAGTTCTGTGCAACGAGTTATTGCTCCTTTCTCATTTTTAATATTTTATCTTCCTGAGAGTTTTGACCTGATTTGACTTGTTTGCCCGACCTCAAACTTTTGTCTGTTTAACTGTTTTTGTCAATTGGATTTGTGATTCTGATGAAACCAATAGAAACACTGCCGCTTCTGGTTTCTATGCGGATGGTGAGAGAGAACAACTAGTCGTCTCTAAACCTTTGAATCACCCATCTCTTTTACACACTGCAGGCTGCACAGGACATACATGAGGTTCAGCACTGATTGGTGGAGAGGTATATCTCTCTTGATGGGACTGCAAGGCTGTAGACAACTGGAAAGCCACCAGAAGGAGCTTGTTAGTGACAAGCTGAGAGAAGCCCTGCCGATTTTACCCACCCCAGCCTGGGCGGCAATCAGCAAATGGCATGAGCTGCCAACTGAGCCACTCAGGAGGCCTAGCAATTGATTTTCACCTGGAAAAAAATTATGAACCCCAATTAAACAATTAATATTGAAAACCAGCATAATCTACAGCCTGCAAGAACAAAAGATGTCTGCTTGTCAGTGCCAAAGTTCTTGTACAGACCTATTTTATTATGTAATGCGTTAAATGGAAATCAGGAAATGGATGTGTTGAAGACAAACCAAACTGAATATACATAATTAGTGATTCCAAATTAGGAAGAAAACACGAAAATAATGAATGAATTATTTAATAAATAATAACAAACAGAAAAACTTGAAAATATTCCATTTTAATATTAAAAATTCTAAAATGTGTTTTTAAGTATTTTGAAGTTTATGCAATTCTAGTTCCAGTTTCTATTTATTTATAAATTTAATAAGGCTACAGATAAGCACGATATTGTACTTGGTAAGCAAAAATTCAAGGATCAGGATAATTCAGTAGAATACCTAAACTGTCTAAAAGGATGATTCTCAACCATCCCAATTTTTTCCCTAGTAATAGGGAAAAGAAGGACGGATTACTTTTAAGTTGCAGTCCCCAACGCACACCACCATCCCAATTTAGGTACTCCCATGAATATTCATCAAGATGAGTGACAAACCTGCAGTATTAATAAATAGTCTTTCTGCACCTGGGATCCAATCCTAAAGCTAAGCCCAGGGAAAGACACTACAAAGTCTTGGGACACATTATCTCAAAAGGATATTAAAATAATATTAGTCATAAAAGTATAATAAATAACATTGTGTCAATACACTCAGAGAAGACTCGGTGTTCAAGGTTACAACATAGATTGAAAAAAAAATCTCTGTGACTGTCCCATTTCAGTCTAGCATCAGCACCATTAAACAGCTCTGTGGAAAACAATTAGAGAAAAATGTATCATCAATCAACTATCCAAGCACTGCAATGCTTCAATAAACCATAAACACTTTGCATACAGTATGTGTACCTGTAATATTCTACATTTTTTATTACTTTTGACCAATATCTCAGCTTAAATGTTTTTACTGAAAAAATTAAATATTGATGTCTTGTTGTCACAGCTCGTAATTTCATGAGTGTGTCAACTTAAATGTGGATATTGTTATACTTAGTAATAAATCTGGTAACGTTAATGTATAAAACTAAATTTAGCTAACCAAGTGTCCACAGCTACACTACCGGTCAAAAGTTTTAGAACACCCCCATTTTCCCAGTTTTTATTTAAATTTAAGCATTTAAGTCCAGTGAATAACCTGAAATTGTATAAAGGTAAGCGGTAAACTGTCAGAGGATTTAAAAAAAGTTTAGGTTACCCAAAACTGAAAAATAAAGTTATACAAAAAGGCCTTTTTCAGGCAATGAATGTAATGGGTTAACAACTTACAGCTGTTCTGCAGCAATGGAAGTAAATTAAGTCTTGAAAGTTGATGCTAACAATTCCTACAGGTGTCCCAACTTTTGCTGATTACTTACAAACCATCTGTCTGTATAAAAGCAGTGTTGTATCAGATTGTGCCTCTTAAGCATTATTTGGACAGTATTGTACTGCAAGAAGTAGTATATTGCTCTCGTAATGGTGAGAAAATGACAGACAGACAGACAGACAGACAGACAGACAGACAGACAGACAGACAGACAGACAGACAGACAGACAGACAGACCGTTATAACGCTTAAAAGTGTGGGTCTTTCCTTTAGAGAATTTGCAAAGAAAGCCAAGGTGTGAGTGAGTACAGTTTCCTACACCATCAAAAGGTATTTGGAAACAGGAGGAAACTCTGACAGGAAGAGGTCTGGCAGGCCCAAAGCCACAACAGAATCAGAAGACAAGTTTCTGAGTCAACAGCTTGCGTGATAGGCGGCTCACAGGACAACAGCTTCAAGCACAGCTTAACACTGGTCGAAGTAAGTCTCAGTTTCAACTGTGAAGAGAAGACTATGAGCTGCAGGTTTGACAGGTCAAGTGGCAGTAAGTGAGCCATTGCTAAGATGGAAAAATAAGAAAAAGAGGCTTGACTGGGCTATGAAGCACCGCCAGTGGACTACTGAAGATTGGAAGGTCTTATAGACCGATGAATCAAAAATCGAGTAGGCGAAAGGATGGTTCCTCGGTGCGTGACACTAACTGTCAAACATGGAGGAGGAAGCGTGATGGTCTGGGACTCTTTTACTGGATCCAGAGTCAGCAATTTGCACATAGTGACTGGAAACCTGAATTAAAACTGTGTAATTAACTAACATTAAGGACGATGTTGTATAGTCAGATATAATGGTTGAAATACAAGAACACTGGTGTCAATTAAAAATCTGGTTAGCTCTGAAATGAATTTGTTTAAAAACTAAAGCATAGTTCTACCTACCACAGATCATTTATTGAAGTGCACACTAACAAACACACTTACACATTTCACAGTTTGTTGGTATCTTTGTATATTTTTACATATTGTATAAAACAGACAGGCAGACAGACACACACATATATATGTATATGTATACCTACTAATATGTTATACTTGATAAAGAGGTCCTGTTGTCTCTTCAATAGGCTCTATATAGATGGGGGGGAAAAGCCAGATGTTTAGACATTGGGCATTTGCCCTGTAGTGCCAAATCTTTAGATTTAGGGTACTAGATGATTTTTCTGAGATGCATGTTTTCCTAAATTTTTTATAACAAATTTGGATTTGTCAATTATTTATTAATTTCCTACACCTGTTGGAATAAAAAGTTGTAATAATGCACCCAACCTTATCACTAAAAATCCTGTCAGGAAGTGATAATATTGGCCTCCTTTGATCCAATCACCTTTGAGCCACCCATAATTTTACTCTATGTAAGTTATAATTCCAGCATGAGAAGACACAGGTGGCTCAATAGTGATTAGGATTGGTTGCAGGATTCATAACTGAGAAGCATTAGCAAAATTGCCAAATCCAAATTAGGAACAAAACTAAAAAATAGAAATTCCCAATTAATTTAGAAAAAGTCCACGGTCTCCAAATTAGGTATTTTATCTGTGTTTAGATAGATATTGCATTAAATATTGCATTAAAAACAAAGCAAGACAAATGTATGAACACATTGAGCTAAATTCTTGATCCCCCACCCACAGTGTACAGCAGGGGTTAATAATGAACTTTATCAGGAGACTTTATTAGGAGATATGAATATGAGGTGCTCTATCAGGAACTGAATCTATTAAATATAATCATTTTCTAACAAGAAACAGTAAAGTGCAATATATTCTTAGTCATTCAATGTTCTAAAATGATACCGTACTTAAAAAAAGCATATTTTTTCAAGAAATAGTTGCCGGGAACAGTATTCTTACCACGTAAGGGACTTTTCCTCCCAGTCTTATATAGATGCACCAGTACTCCTACTAGCAAAGCACTAGTTGAGACAAGTAAGACTGCCAGCACAGAGAAACTGGTAATAGCAGCTAGCTTCCAGACATCCGAGCTGCTGTCAGGTACCACACCTAAAAATACAACAAAGTTTTCCCCTTTCAACATATTTCATATAAAAACTACTTGATTCAGTTTTTTGTAAAGAGTTATCCGCAAGTAAATTTATGTCAATATATATGGACCATGAGTGTGAAAGTAAGTTACCCTAGATAGTGGCATCAGCTAAAATAATGAAATATGAAATAATGTCATTAAAGAAGTTTAAACAACTTTATTAGATACACAATACATAAACCATTCTTCTCTTAGTTACATTCTTCAGATAAATCTAAATCAATGTCCTCATTGAACCAAATTACATTGTGAGTACTACTTTTTTTTTTGTTTTAATTAAGTTTGATTAGTCTAACAGTCCCCAATGTGTCTACTTCTGCTGGGCGTAACTCATTCCAGTATGCTGCTGGTTATGATTGGAATAAACCGTAATCTTTCCGGTTTCATTTTGAAGAGCTTTCACCTTGCAACTTTTTCCTGCCACATGTGCATGTACATCAGAGATTTTATTCAATTCTTCTATTGTCTTATTACTTTCTTTTTTCTTTTTCTAAATGACTGTACTTATATATGCGCTTAAAAAATACATTCCTATTTTATTTATTAAATGTATTAATGTATTTTACATCTGTTTGTTTATTTGATTTGATCTCTATTTCTGTTTGGATCTATACTGTTGTATTTATGCAGCTTCTAGGCCAGGTCTTAAATGAGAATCAGTTCAACTGCTTAAATAAAGGTTTGATGATGATGATGAAGTAAAAGCATAAAAATAAGCATTTAAACATCTTTTATTTTTAAGTATGAAAAATAAAACAACTATTATATTGTTAGGAGGGTCGTGAAACGTGTCCTTTAAATAATTTTACTGACACTGACATAAAAAATAAACAATAAATGTTTAAATATATAGTTTATATTTAAGGAGGCTATTATACTGACCCCAAATGTTGTGAAAGCCTTTTTTTTTTTTCTCACACTACCAATGCTAAAATATAAATTTTGAGTTTCCTAACTACAATAATAAAAAAGTAAATAAAAATAATATTAAACAATAATGTCAAGATATAATATAAAGATATTATAAAATGATAAATATATATCATTTTTTAATATCTATATATTATATATCAAATAAAGATAATATTATAATAATAAAAATATTAAAGAACACAAATGATGATTTAACAAGCTGTCATAACTATGTGAATAACCCCAGTGTCCAAAATTCTTTAAACTTTGATACCTTTGAAAAAGGTATCATAGGTTTTGTACACTTAAATGGCATATCAAAATTGAATTATTTTGATCATAAAGCATGTTTTAGAGGCAATAACAGCTTTATGTCAAATTATGTAAGTACTTGACCACCATGCATTTCTGTGCTTCTGTGTAATTAACTAACATTAAGGACAATGTTGTATAGTTGGATATATTGGTTGAAATACAAGAACACTGGTGTCAATTAAAAATCTGGTTAGCTCTGAAATGAATTTGTTTAAAAACTAAAGTATAGTGCTACCTACCACAGATAAGTTATTGAAGAGCACACTAACAAACACACTTACACATTTCACATGAAGGAGTTTTTGGATATTGCTTGCATGTTGAACAGGGTACACATTGTTCTATATCATGATTCCAAAATTCACCCGGTCTGCACTGTCCTGTTAGAGAGAGGTAAAATAAAATATTATAATAATAGCTAACATTGCAACACAAATGGACATTCAAAAGGAATTAAAAAAGGTTTTTATTACTTTAATTTATTATTTATTTATTTACTTTAAGTTACATTTTATTCCAACAAAAATGAAAAGAAAACTCCCCTTTTGGGGGAAAACTTGTTGCTTTTTCAGCAGTAAGTGTTTCACATCAAGATGAAGTTGGGCACATAAAATGGTTTTCATTCCAGGCTTATCACTTACCACAAAAACACCAGTCAATCTTTTCTGTGATCTATGATATTTTGACACACATGCGTAGGGGCAGAATCACTAAGAATGAATAGCAAGCAAATTGTCTAATTTATAACATATAAGTTGATACAGTGCAACCTGCTATCAATTATCTCCTGTGATCGTTGTCAGTTGTAATTTTGTACTGCAACTTGGGTATACTCATTTTATACCAGTCCGCCGATATAAATTACTTTGTGGTAAAAAAAAAAACATAGCTATCTTACAATAATTAGCCACTACCAGTGTATAATTACAATAAGAAATGCATCTTATGGAAGAATAGTTACATTTAGTCCATATGATGCATTTCTTATTTTAATTACATATTGGTAAAGCAGTAAAGCAATAAATGACCATTCAGACAATACCTGGGGATTTAAGAATCTTATCTTTGTCTAATAAGATTTTGTCATGTTGTCCAGCTGATTCTGTGGAAAGAAACGCAAAGACATGCAGCATACAACAGACCGTATTTAATCCCGGCCACATGCATCAATGCCTTCAGTTTAATTTAAAGTATTGCACTAGAGCTTAAAAAATGACAGTACAAACTTTCGCTTCTTTATGTTCCTAAATATTAGCGGTTATCAAACTCAAAAGGATGAAAAATAAGACATTCCTGCAGTGCCAAACTTTTCATTTAACCAAAGTGGTTTAATTTTATTATTAACTGCCCCAATTGCCATGAACCTCAAGCCAGTCAAACATCAAGACTAAAAAACAATTTCTACTTTGTATCACACAGCATCAGTTTCCCTGATCTGCTTTTTCCTCTTTACTGTTTTTCCATTCCTAGTACAGGCCTTTTTAATACTTTGCCTGTGCTTCTACAACTCACTTCTGCCAGGGTTCCTCAAGTGAATTGTAAAGTTGGTTCTTCTCGTCTCAAATGCCACTGATATTTAACCTTGCTAAGGATATATAGTTTTCACCTTCAAATCCCTCTCCTCTAGCAACGTATAAAACCTTGGTGCTAGCCCTTTTACCCTGAAAAGATCTCTTCTTTCAGCAACTGCTAAAAGTGCTGTTAAACATATATAACAGCTAAAGACATGATAAACTGGGCTTTTAAACCCAACTTTGACTGCTTGTATCCTTGAGATAAAAGCTCATCTTTCTCGCAGTCCATTGACCTCTTCACAGCAATCGACAAAGCCTACCGCAATGTCTGGGAAAAGTTTCAATTTCAATATCAGGTCCTGTCTTCTAGTCCAGCCATGTTTCCCCTCCCAACACCACTGGAAAAAGGGTGCTAGGCCACTGTTTTCAGTAAACATTAGTTCACTTGGTAAAGGAATTTCACAACATGGCTCAATTACCACTGCCATGGTAACAACGCACAACTTTTTATTCCGTCCCTCACTTTCATTCTCAGATCTCATTCCAGATCTCCAGGATGCAAGCCTTCACTCTACCCATTCCCCCCATACCTTAATAGATGCAATATTGATAGTCCAATCCAAACATCCATTTTCCTTTATGTTATGTTATGTTATTACCTTACAGTGGGTATAAAGTCACCACCCCCTTTCAAAATGTTCACCTTTTGTTGCCTTACAGCCTGAAATGAAAACACATAAAATTCCAAGTGAAAAATAAATCTATAAAACAGTGAAATACCCTATTTGGATAAGTGAACACCCCCCTGAGTTAATACTTGGTGAAACCACCTTTTACTTGGATATTGTTGGTTACTTTGTGTAAATAAAGAACAAGGTGAACATTTTGAAAGGTGTAAAATTTCAACTACATTTTAAACGTGTCAAGTTGCATATTCTGTATGGGATTTTCTGGTCTGATTGGAGTAGAGGCACATTTCTCCTGACAATATTGTAAACCAGCCAACTCTCAGGAGTTGCTTGTAGCGAAACGCTACCTCATTCCTTTCTCTCAACCCCAGATGGCATTGTGACTACATAGCTAGGACCAAATCAAAACTTTGGCAACCCATTAATCACACTTTACACACCGGTATTTAATATCTTTAAATAATTTAATATCTTTATGAGTAGAATAAATAAGATAATTCCAAAAAATAAAAATTAATTTTTTTTTACTAAATATGTCTAGCAGGTTGTCAAATGTTTGATTTGGAGCCAGCTGGTAAATGACACAATTGGGATTCAAATCTGTGGTCTTCAGATCATGGAACATTTGTTACATATATCTATCACATCATTCTAGTATTTGTTCAAACTACATCAATTGATTCTTCTTGATGGAACATCAGATTCTATGAGTACAGTATCTGAATTTTCCATGGTGGGTTAGTATAAACAGCTTTAAAATTGCTCCTTAACATCGAAATCAACAATAAAAATCTATTGCTAATACTAATCTATTACTAATACTAATTAATTACAGATTCCTTAAATGTCAGATTTTTTTTCAATTTAAAAAATGTTTTAATAAAAAATAATTTAATAAATAAAAATGAAAATAAGTTATAGGCTATGATTGCTCAGTCAACAAAAACAATGACTACTTTTAATAGATTTGTTCAATTTCGTGACAGCGAATGCAAGTAAGCATAGGGGATTTTTTATGGGGCCATTTCATTTCTTTTTCAAATCAAAATAATGGATAAAAATAAGTAATTAAGATCTTATTTTGATGATTATTTTTGAATTAAATCCTTGCCATCATGCTGGTGACTGTTCTGTTTTTGCCCATTATTATAATCAACTTTTTTTTAAAGTGCAGAATGGAATATCTTGATCGAATCTTCAAAGCAGTGAAGTGCTATTTTACATTCATGTATCACTTAATTTTCTTACAAAAAAAAAAAAACACATTTTATTGTCACAGTACAAAGTCAATTTATTTAAATTGGCTTCAGTAATAGTTTAAATATTTAAAGATCGGAGACAAGGAAAAACTCAAAAAAAATCATGATTCCTTAAGAGTGTATATAATTACACTGGGGTGATTATCAATGTGTTTTCAATGTGTTGGGGAAAATCCCAGGGTGAGATTGCTAATGCATATTCATTGTCACAATCAATAATATATGATTTTGCATAAATTAAAAAGACAAAATTAAAAGTACACTTGAACTGAAATACTTGAAATGAAGACTAGCTGGTTCATATAATTCTGCTTTAATCTGCGCCTTAAGAAGAATTCTCATTCCTGAGTACATTCATGAGATGTACTCTAGTTAAAGCTTCAGTGAATTAAGCTGCACTAAAATCCCCTGAAAACGAAATACATTGGTCATGTCCTGTAGACAACTATGACGTAAAGCCAGACGATTAAATTAGTTTTCAGGAAACTGAGACTAAAATGTGCTGTGTACTGTAAATGTAAGACAGATCAGGAAGTCGGGGAGCAAGCTGAAATGTGCTTTAAACTTCCTGCAGTCTGAAGAAGAGTTTTGATAATTGTGACTCAGACCAAAATACATTTTTGACGCATTTCCTTTACTTATTTGAATATGCTGTGGAGCAGGATGTATTTCTCACAATTACAATGCAAAGCATATTTTGCCAGAAAGAAAACCATTAGTATCCCTGCCCCTCGGTTCCATTTAGGAAGCACATTTCTATATCCCCTGGTTATATTTATCCCACTGAATAGTGCAACATAAAAAAGTAGGTTTTTTTTATTTCAAGCTATAGAACTGCTTGTTAAAATTTTTCAGTTCAAAGTTTAGTTCAAAGACAAAGCATACTACATAAGGAAACATCGCTAACATACCTCAATCAACATAATAAAATACTGCATCAGATTTATCACTGCATCAACATCAACTTCTATAAAAGTATATTGGAGTATGTCAGCTCTACCTAATAGGTGTTGAAATATGCTGTTTGAGGCTGTAAGCTCTTCATAGCGCAGATATAAAACCACATTTTCCAAAATTTCTTTTAGCCCTTTATTTGTAGTGAACATAGAGATGTAACCACGGAGTCAACATTGGAGGGGAACAAATCTGCCAAGTAGCACATCTTTTATTTAAATAAATATTTTTATATCAATATATTGGGGGAATTTTGAGCAGATTTTAATGTTATGTCCCCCAAATATATACTATAATTACGGCCCTGAGTGAGCATAAGCTCTGTAATGAACCACTGAGGTTCATAAACTGTATGCACAACCAGGTAGTTTCTGATAATTATTTTATTGGGTGACCATTAATTAGTTGCTTGATGCCAATTTATCAGCAGTGTGTAATTTCCAAAGTTAAAACTGAAATCCAAGTCATTTGGAACAAAAAGACTTGAAATAGAGTATGTTAGCACAACAATCGTGCTTTATTATGCGTTTGTATGAGCACGAAATAAAGGCAGAAACCGATGTTTAAAAGAAAAAAGTTAAGTGTGTCTTTTTTTCTATACGAATGTAGAATCGACAATATTTTTTTACTGACTGGTCAGATAGTATTATTTCCATTTTGAAATATATGAACAGGGTTTAGACGTTTGAAGACATGACGTTTGAAGTAATGAACTACAATCCCCGTGTAAAACCAAGCGTGGTGAACAGTGTGACGAATGAGCGACCCAATCCGCTTTATCCGCACAAATTTATACCATGGGGTGAAATAAACCGTTTGGAATGCGGAACCGGTGAATAAAAAGGCTAATGGTAAAAGGAAGCAATACATAAAAGGGACCTACTTCTGTTAACTAGATTACTGTTGAGGCAAAGTACTTCAATAAACAATAAAATCTTCGATAATTATAATGTACTATTTGAATAATGTTTTTTCCCCTCATAAATCAACATTATGCTGATACATTTTAACAAAGTAAAAACCAAAACGTCACATATAAAAAAATATGGATGTCTTACTTTTTTGTTCGTTCGCTCCAGCCAGAAGTAAAATCCCGCATAAAACGGAGATAACTGAATTTGAATTCATTTTGTTGTGAGAAAGACTTTCTGAACGCGGCTTAGACCAATTCTCACTATTGTATTTACACTAGCAAGACTACCATTTGAATGAGTCATCGAGAAAAATATCAGCCTTGTTTTAAAAGCGCACACACCCACGCATGGAGCTCAAAGGGTGAGTCATTTCCGAAGTACTTAACTTCTTTCTGAAGAACTTTTTTTTTTTTTGCGAAGAATACCGCACTCACATTTACAAGGAAACGTGGTCAGAGTGGCATTTTACCTTCCTTTCCTTTTTAATTGCAGTTCTGTACTTGACTGTTCTGTTCTGCGCAATAATTTTAAAAAATTAAAAATGTCCTTGCGTGTTACTTGTAACGTTGTTTAGAAATCATGTCGATCCATAAAGTTGATTGATAGAAAGTTTTCAAAATGCATTTTGTGTGAAAAATACAAAATTAATAAAATATTTGAAATTTGAATCTCATCACCCAAAGTTTGAAATTATTCCTGATAAAAAAACTACAATTATCATTACATTTACAAAATCAATAGGTGAGAAGGTAGACTAGTCTTCAGCTGGTCATTTAAGGTATTTGATCAAATTAAAGCATATCAAAATGTTCTTTTTTTGGAGATAAAGTCTGCTGGAGTGTATTTAACAGCTGCATTTTCAGTTTAACTAAGAACATCGAATGTGCACACTTTCTCCCGTTTGGCTTTAAGCTGTGCAATCTGGAAAATCTTCCCGTCTGGTTATTTATGGAGATTACTTCCTTCCAGCCTGCATTCCCCCTTTTAAACCCACCAGTTCCACAGATGATCCACCTCAACTATCTGCTCCACCATGCCCCAGCTACGTGGGTTGTGCCACATTGCCGGCACTTCAATGACAGTCTACAATGTACTCGAGATGCTTGAGAAGTGGGCCCAGACCTGGGACCTTCTTGTCAAATGTCTACACCTATTCACTCTCAGTGATGAAACAAGTGGCCAAACTCACCTCATTCAACATTCCATCGACATCGAGTCAGCTCAACCAGTTCAACAACCCTGAAGGAAAATGGCCCTAGTTTTTCTTGAGGCTACGGCATAGGGTCATGGAGAAGATGAAGACTTTTGAAGATTCACTTTCAAACAGCTCTTGGATGTTGCCCGTAGTCATGATATCCAAAGATGGAAAGTGACTATTCTGTGTTGACTGCCAGCACCTGCGACTAGGAAGGCCCCCCACATTAATGAGTCGCTGGACCAGGTGGTGGTCTCAATACTTTATCTGAAGAGCGACTATTGGAAAGCGGCCTTAACACAAGAAGCAAGGGTTTAAGATGGCTATCACCACGGGATTGGGGCTATGGCAGTTCCGAGTGATGCCGTTCAAAATTGGCTCTCACCGAAATATATCCCCACCCCCATTCCTGGATTGACAGTATATTACTGCCATATTACTTCACCAGCTTTCTTTAAAAGTTTGAGTAGTTAAGAAAGGAGGAAAGGACATTTGAGATTAGGTTAAATGATGATGTAAATGAAAACTTTATCATTCAGTATTTGTTACTTTAAATGTGAGTATTTATGATTGTTCAACCAATTATTCTTTTTCTTTTTTTGTTTTGTTTTGTTATGCGTCTGTCTTCTCTTATGTAATGACGGTAGCCACCTTTATCTCCACCATGACATGCTGCACCAAGCTTCTACTGGTAAAATCGCGATTTGTATTGAATGAGAGAACTAATTTGCCAAATCTGGTATATGTGGTTTGTAGAGGTTTAATGAGAGTTGCAGAATAAATATAGTGTTAATTGAAAAGTGTTTTTAAGCTCTTATTACTTGATTTAAACCCATTGAAATCCGACTCGTGTGAAAGTAAATGCATTTTTTTAAACATACACATTGCTATCTCTTGAGAATTGGGTTTTTTAGCTTACAGTTATTTATTCTAGCTTAAACTTTATTTTTATTTGTTTGTGTTTTACATGTTTTCAGAATATAATATTGCTAAATATAACAAAAGCCTCAAGATACTTTCATAAGTTGCATTATTAGCCCTTAAGCAATCATTAACGCGTTAAGCAATCATAACTAGGGTTGTCAAAAATACAGATATTTAGATACTACCGCAATACTAAATTTAAAAAAAACTGTTCATTAACCCTTGTGTGGTGTTCTTGTTTTTGTTATTCATGTTCGCCAGTCTGATGGACCTACAGCATTATTGGGCCAGAACAAGAACAATTAACGTAAAAATACTTAATACTTAGAAGTTGACATATCAATTATGGGTATGGACAGCATACATGGTTAATATTTGCCATTTACCTCTGGTAGATAACATTTATCAATAAAAGAGCTATTCGGTTTTTTAAAAATATAATTTTATTTTTGTTAACAAAAATCAATTGTGCAAGGTGTTTGACCACAAGAGAAGTCTGCTTCTCCTGATCCACCAGGGGCGATGGTCAGTCTCTGACTTTGCCATTGAGTTCTGCATCCTCGCCGCCACATGCAGATTGGATTCAGCAGTCCAGTTTGACACATTCCATAATGGGCTGGCCTTGTTTGATGATCTGGTGGGTTTGGCGATCCAAGTGGACAAGCGATTGGCCCAACGCTCCGCTAAAGATGAAATATTGCACCCCTGTGCTTTCTTTTCTCACCAGCTCATGCCTACAAAGCAGAATTATGACATTGGTAATCGTGAACTCCTAGCTGTCAAACTTGCCCTTGAGGAGTGGGTGACAATGGCTGGAAGACACGGTGGTTCCATTTGTGGTCTGGCCTGACCTCCAGGTTTGTCTCCAGAACTGTACGTTCCCAGGTTCTCCAGTGGGGGCATGCCTCCAAGCTGACCTGCCATCTCGGCTCCAGGAGGACCTTGGCCTTCATTCATTAACGGTCCTGGTGGCCCTCCATGCGAGAGGACATTAACAGCTTCATCGCTGCCTGCTCAGTTTGTGCCCAGAACAAGTCTTCCAACTAACCCCCAGCTGGTTTGCTACAACCCCTGCCGATACCAAGACATCCCTGGTCCCACATTACTTTGGATTTTGTGACTGGCCTCCCTCCATCTGACAGCAACACCACCATCCTCACTGTCATCGATCATTTTTCTAGGTCTGTCCATCTGCCAAAGAAACCGCCCTACACATTGTCAACACATTGTTTGCCTTTTGACATTGTCTCCACCCCCAAACTAATGGCCAGACTGAGTGGACAAACCAGGACTTGGAGCAGATTCTGCGCTGCCTGGCTTCCCAGAGTCTGTCCTCTTCCTCTCCCACCAGTTGGGATGCCTGTAGGCTGTCAGTACTGCAGCCTGGGCCGTGCCATTTTGTTTGTTTTTGTTTTGGTGTGAACACATGGTTTTGGTTTTTGTCATCAGACCTGTGTTCTCGGTTTGTCAGTTGCCAGTTCGTCTCATTTAGTCTAGCTTACCAGCGTTTCGTTTAGTCTAGCTTACCAGAGATCTCCAAAATTCCAGGCAATTGTCCCATGTGTCAAACTTTGGACCTTTTCTTTAAATGCTGGATTTTCAACCATATTGAATGCCTGCATTTCTTTGGCAATATACCGCGTTAAACTGTCAGTTAATATTTGCCATCTGGTACTGTCACCTTTATATTTAGACACTCTGCCGAAAGCCTCCCCTATAGCCAATTGTCAGGAAGGAACTGCGGCCTTCCAATAAGCTATTTGACATTAGTGAAATATATATTTATGATATTTGAGGTTGAAGAGTACTAGGGTACTAACAATAAAAAAATTCTATTGAAATGAATGGGATTCTTTGTACATTCAATGCTCAGATTTTCTTGCATTTATTTGCTATTAATAAAGTGAGAAACAATCAAAATCCCAAAAATATAAATTAAAATGCTTATACATACGTAATCATGAACTGTATATGGTTTTTAAAAACTTTAATTAGTATTTAGTAATAGCTTTATGTAACTGCTTCAATAAAGCACACTTTTTTCTGTTAGGTATCTCAAGACGACCCTCCCTTAAACTCGATTGTGGCATTTCTTCAATAGGAGAAGCAAGGATGTTGTACAGTACATTACTTAGCAGAAATTGCTAGTCCTATGTTCTGTATAATTTTGTATAAAGTTCTTTTCTGTTTTGGTTTTTAAGAATCGGAACTGAAATCAGAATTAATTCCAGCAATTCCAAAGTCGGGAATCGACTGACATTTCTGGACTCGTCCTTCGCTAGAGATTTCTGAAATTCGTCCTCCGCTGCAGCAGGTGGCGGCTTATTTCCTTTTAAACTTTAAATCAACTGGAAAACAAAAGAAGAATTCAAAGAAAGCATATAATACAGAGTTTTGGCGTGTTAACTTCTTGATTTTGTAAACTCAAGGCCACTTGTTATTAACTTCTTTGAGATTAACTTTTTAGATACATTTGCAGCAGCGAGTACGGATTTAGTATAGTTTGTGGAAGCAATCTAGGCCTGGATAATTCAAGATGCGGGACCGAACGAAAGAACTCGGCAACGTGAGTTAGAACATGTCATTATTTTGCTATTTTGTTGATTATATTTAAAATGTTCTTTCCAGCCCATTTTTACTTAAAACTGAACAGTACCTAGCTAGTGAACCATTATTTGCTAGCAGCAGATAATTTGTTTCTCGAAACTTGTTTTGTGGACTACTCAGATCAAGTGGTTAGTTTGCTACAAATTAGACGAAGTATATGAAAATATCTGGAAAACTTTAAGAACAAAGTTATATCATAGCAAAATATGACTTGATCGTGTGCTTGATATTATAAAATGTATTTAGTAGTTCTCACGATGGCTGCTGGCCGGCTTAGGTCATTTGTACTTTGTCAGAGGATGCGAGCAGTATTTCAGTGGCATTCAAACCTGATCCTGAGTGTGCTGGTTTTTGTATAAACCTGTTTCTTAATGAATTAGCTTTGACTAAATTTATTATTGAAAATTGGCTTTAGAATTATCTGCGTTGACTTTCTTGTGACAAAAATGTCGTAGGTGACTGTGCAAAGAAGGTTTGCTTTTTATTTGTCATACAAGTATTTCCAAACATAAAATCTTATAGTATTTTTAGTTTGTTTTAAGATAAAATATCAAACAACAAATTCCCATGTACTATTTTAAATTCAGTAATATGAGATAATTGGTCTGAATACTTTTGCAAGACACTGTACATTGATCGACGTTTTAAAGTTTGGCGTAACCATATTTTTTATACGTGACCACGACTTTGTGCAATATTTAAAATGAATAACAAATAATTGTCTCATCACATTTTGACGTTTAAGCAACTGGGCTCAGGTATGGTTTTTATGTTGCTATTTCATTGCAGCTTTAATTTGTTAAATCTGTGAGGTTATCTGATATTATTTAGCAGCATATTTGGACCTATTTATTATACGTTATTGTTGGACCTGTATGTTTTATCATTGTACTGTGCTGTGTGCTTATAATGATCTCGTTCGCCCAGGACATTTTTAACCACTACGCTAAGGTGCTGGTAATAAAAAAAGCAAAAATCGTGGATTCATGCAATGGAATAAACGGTTGGAAATCTATTTTAAATGTTTTTAACTTAATTTTGATCTTTGATAACCTTTGATAACAAATACTGCTTTAACCCTCTAGACATCATAGTGCCGCGGATGGCCTTAGTTTTCTTTCCACTGTAAATACGGCAAAAAAGTGTCATCCATTTTTTTATTTCATTTCACTTAAAACGTACTTCATTCAAGAAAAAATGACAGCTACCAAGCGGCCACGTCTCTTCATCACTGAGGAGGCAGCACAACTTCGTCCTTTGATTACGGAAGTGAAAGGGAATATGATATGAGTGTCAGTGTTACTTAGATTGAGTGCAATGCGCAGTGCTATGGCAGCTACTGTTTGCGGTGGCTTTTCCCCGTAGAAATTATTACCAATAATAACTAGCTAGCTAGCCTCTATATGCATACAAAGTGTTCCCTGCTTGAGAGCAAAGTTTTTTGGTAAAAATACACCCGTGATGCATAACGTACAGCAAAGTGATTGTACAAATAAGACACCCTTTAATGTGACATTTAATGATGTGGGTAGTAAAAATAAACAATGCAAACATCAAACACATTATTCATACCTGTATGAACTGTTGTAATTAATACCTAATCATATACAGACTGCTGGTGCAGTGGAGCTTCATCATATCAGTCTCTTCAAGTTAATTTACCAATAACTGTAGAATTACAATTTATAATTGTATTCACTTATTATGGGCAAAATTTTGTGAAGTGTAAGTTCTTTGAGTACTGGACTTAAATCAATATTTGAATAAAATTGATGCAGACAACATGGTAAAAAGTGTAAGAGTGTATTAACAAAGGGATTCATAAACAAAATGCATAACGCAGGGTGTTTCATGCGTTTAAGGCCATGTCTCTGCAGAGCTTTTTTCTTAGTGTGCAGCCTTGGTGGGGCTGTGCAAAAGAATTGGTTTTGCATATATA
>JAOYSI010072347.1:2983-16668 GCA_025775065.1 Hiodon alosoides
AATAGTGACTCGTCCCAGCAGTGAAGCTCCAGACGTTGCAGTCGTCTGGTCTGCAGTCGCCTGGGTGTCAGGGCCTGGGCCTGTTACTAACTCAGAATGGGCGGTAATAGTGACTCGTCCCAGCAGTGAAGCTCCAGACGTTGCAGTCGTCTGGTCTGCAGTCGCCTGGGTGTCAGGGCCTGTTACTAACTCAGAATGGCCGGTAATAGTGACTCGTCCCAGCAGTGACGCTCCAGACGAGAAGGTGCCGGAGAAGAGGAAAAGGGGAAGGCCACCCAAGAAAAAGAGGCTGGAGGAGAAGCAGTTTAGGTAGGACCAGTGACCGGTCATTCCCAGCAGGCTTTGTGGGAAGTTTGGTCAAATTATTTTGCTTGATGGAGCTTGAGATTTCCAAGTAATGTTATATGTACAACAGCCGCAGCCCGTTTTGTCCTTGTGTGATGTTCTGTTGGGGGGGGGGGTGCATGGAGGTTATGTGTGATGTTCAGGCCTGTTGGGGGGGGTGCATGGAGGTTGTGTGTGATGTTCAGGCCTGTTGGGGGGTGCAGTTGTCATTATGACTAAGTATCTCATGTGCTCCGTTTGTCAGTGAGATGGAGAGTGTGATACAGGAGAATGGTCCACAGAATCTCCAGCCTGGTGCAGGTGAGAGGATTTGGAAATAGCACGAACACATATACACGTGAGGGAAGATCTTCACAACTGGATTTAAAATTCTCCAAATTACTATAACATACTATTAAATAACTGGATTATTAGTGGCTAAGACTGGCTGCACTGTATGATGATGATGATCTGCCCTTCTCCCAGACCGCGAGCGAGGCCCCTGGTCGCTGGTGTGTGACACGGAGGACCAGTGGCTAAGACTGGCTGACAGCATCAAGGACAAAACCTCTCCCCAGGATCGACACCTCTATCGTATCATCAGCCAGAACTTCCTGCCCGAGATCCGGAGCATGATAGAACACAAGGTAGTTGATCTACGATGATCTATACATCATACCAATACTTGGATTTGCATTTTTATTCTATAAATAAGTTGTCAGGAGGAGTCGGTAACGTTAGGTTAAAAGGCAATGTGCATTGGAGGTCTCTGTTCGTCTGGAGCTTCCTGCCGATGTGTGGTGAGCCCACAGTCCTCTAGTGTATGCTGCCGAACCTGACTTCTTCTCAAGTATGAAGTTCTCGATCGACCAGTTCATCAGTAGAAGGACCTGGAAGAGGGCACGCTCTGTCTGGCTTGAACTGGGGTCTGGCCTCAGGAGTTCTCTGGAGCCCTTCTTCTGCCACCTAAGGCTGGAGTGTCGCCTCCCTGCGAGATGGAGAGCCATCGGTGCTGGACGTGGCGCACGTACACTCCGGTGTGCGGTCGACCTCGCCGCACGTCTGGGGGGGTTGGCTCATTTAGAAGGTTAAGCTTGACTGCTCCGCTCCGCTTGTCCCTTGTCAGCCTGAATTTGGCCGCCGTCCCCCTCTCTGCACATGTCCCCTAGCGTTTCTCAGAGCTCTTTAGTCTGTTTCTCGTCAATCACAAATGATTGATGGAATCTGAAAAGGTTGCTTCCTGAGTCAGGATGATGTTAATTAGCGTTTCAGCTGAAAATGTTTTTGTATTTTTTTTTTTTTTTCCCCCTATCTCACTTGAAATTGAGGTGAATGGTGATCATTGAGGCTCTGACATCGTTGTGTGTCTTGCCTCTATTCTAGGAGAAGGAGCAGAGGGAGAAACTGCTGGACCCGGCCCCCGTCCGCATTTCTAATCGTCTCTCTGCTAAGCGCATGACACAGGAGGAGGAGGTGAGTGAACCTGCTTGAGGGTTGCTCCGGCTTTGTCGATGGTTGAAGTTCCAACAGTGCACCGCTGAAACACTCTGGAACCCGTATACTGAAGTGTCTGTGTCTCCCTGTCAACAGGAGACCCTGCAAGCTATAGCTAAAGTGGAGCAGCAGAAGCAGAGGGAGGAGGACATGGACAGGCAGATGCTGTTGGCCGAGCAGCGCAGGGAGGAGGAGAGGCTCCTGCAGGAGGAGCGCCAACGAGAGGAGCTGGAGAGGATTAAAGCTGTGGAGGGTGAGAGACGCTGGGCCGTCAGGTCGGGGAGAGGCTGGGATGGCCTGTGTCGGGGAGACTGAGATACTGGGCCTTTTACTCATCGCCTGGGTCAGGGAGAGGCTGCTGTCTGGACTGCTCAAGTGTCATCGCCTGCAGTCTTAATTATTCACTGACAAACGTTTGCTTTGGGGGTGAAGAGTTTCTGTTCTGTGGCTGGGTATGAGTGATTAGTGAGTCAGCTGGTGAATAAGGCATCACTCGACTGTTTTCCCACCATGGCTGGTTGAATGTGATTGGGTGAATCACGCGTGGTTTGGAACAGTGCGGCCACGTTCATGGGCCTCCTTCCTCCGATGTCATCCGTCAAATCTGGAATCGTTTGTCATGACTTAAAAGTATAAAGGAAAACCCATTTACTTTGTTTCATCACCTTCACCCTACCTGCTGAAGATGTTAAGTGACCTTGATGGCACCCCTCTCTTTGTTGGCAGTTGTTCTGTTCCATTATTCTGTTCTAGAAGTTTGTTTTTACCTCCTTGTGTTATTGTCATATCTATCGGTTAAGGTAATTAATGGCTTCTCTCCCTGTCCAGAGCGCGCCCGGCGGAGGAGGCAGCGCGAGGAGAAGGCGTGGCTGCTGTCCCAGGGCAAGGAGCTGCCCCCGGAGCTGCTGCATTTGGAGCCCCATTCCCCCATCCGCCGAGCCCGCCGGACCAAGGACGTGTAAGGGCTCCCTGCCCCTCCCTATCCTGGCCGTAGTTATAGCCCCTGCAGGAGAGATCACAATCAATGCTGATGTATGATTAGGGGAAGATTTCCCGATTGACTGGCTTACCTGTGACGGTTTTTTGTTTGTTTTACCTCCCTCCCCCCAGCTATGAAATTGACGACGATTACACAGCATTGTATAAAGGTAGGCAGAACCGGTCGGTTGTGTGCTGATGAACGATGAGCGCTATGCCCTTCAGCCAGTGTGGTGGTGAAAATGAGTACATGCCTGTCTGGGTGCTTGACTGATGAGTCGCGGGGGTCTCGCTGCTCCCGCAGTGCTGGAGGCCCTCAAATCCCACAAGGACGCGTGGCCCTTCATGGAGCCCGTGGACGAGTCCTACGCCCCCAACTATCACGAGGTCATCCAGGTGAGCGGGTCGCCGGGTCACGCCACGGCTCTGGCGAGCCTCCCTCGCAGAACTTGCGTGTTTAACTGCTACTGTTCTAGTGGTTCACTGGAATATCCGATCCAATATTCATTATTTCTGTGTGTTGCCGTTTCGACCCAGACCCCAATGGACCTGTCCACTATTGAGAAGAAGCTTAACGAAGGGGAGTACGTCGCCAAGGAGCAGTTTGTGTCTGACGTGAAGCTCATGTTTGAAAACTGCCTGGAGTACAATGGGGAAGACAGCGGTAAAGCCTCCCCCTCGCGCCGTCAAGTTTGGTTTTGTCCAGCAGTATACCCCTGTAGCTGAACAATCATTGTCTGAAGTGTTGGCCAGGGTTTTGTCCAGCAGTATACCCCTGTAGCTGAACAATCATTGTCTGAAGTGTTGGCCAGGGTTTTGTCCAGCAGTAAACCCCTGTAGCTGAATAGTCATTATCTGAAGTGTTGGCCAGGGTTTTGTCCAGCAGTAAACCCCTGTAGCTGAACAATCATTATCTGAAGTGTTGGCCAGGGTTTTGTCCAGCAGTAAACCCCTGTAGCTGAACAATCATTGTCTGAAGTGTTGGCCAGGGTTGACAAAGGAACGCAGAACTAGTGGTTCTTTTGAGCACTGACTTTAGTTTGAGTTTAAATTAGTTTTTTTTTTTTTAAATCAACAATTGGGCTGTAATGTGAAAATATGGAGAACTGCACGTCTGCACTAGGCACTGGCTATGGGGGGGCCTGGACACTGTATACACGCTGTAATGGTATGTATAAAACCAGAAGAGTAATGACCAGCCATCTGACTGTGATTAATGGAAAATGAGCTGGAGCCTGCAGTGATTGGACGCCAACTGAAGCTTGACAGTCGTAGCCCATTCTCCTTAAACCCCCCACTGTGGGCCCAACCCTTCCCTCCAAAGGGAAAAGCGCTGGGGTCAGAGGTCAACTACAGCACTCTGACCCCGTCCTCAGGCTGCTGAGGTCGCGTAACTACTGTGTGTCGGAACGAGGGCCTAGACGCGGGTGTGTTTTGTGTAGCGAACAGACGGCCAAGCTCTGCTTCTGCCGCCACATTTTCCTCAGAGTACACGACCATGGCGGAGTCCCTGGAGCGCTGCTTCACCAAGGCCCTGCTGAAGCACTTCCCCTCGGAGGAGGGCGACACGGACGAGGAGTTCCGCGTCAGCGGCGAGGACCGGGAGCGGCGGGAGAGGCGGCGCAGCCGGGGGAGCCGGGTCGGGGGCCAGGCCGGACTCGACAGCCTGGTCAGGGCCACCGAGCAGACCCGGCGCCGGCACGGCCCGTACAGCGGCAAGGGTAGCGCCCCCCAGGAGGAGAGCGGCGGGAAAGCCACTCCACCGCCTCCCACTGCGCACTGGACCAACGGGCCCCTGGGGGCCCACACCTTCCACCCAGGGCAACCTCGTCCTGGAGCTGACATTCGCCCCAACCCGTACCATGCGGCGCAGATGGTGAGTAATCGGTCTTGATAGTGCAGCTCCGTAGTGGGAACGGCCTGCTGTGTTGAAAAGACAAGACGCTTTTTCTGCACAAGGGGTCTGAAAGCATCTGACGTTGTGCCACTGTCTTTATTCAGCAGCTCCACCAGCGCCCACCTGGCCCGCACATGCCCGGGGATCCACGCTTCTCCTTCCCTGGGCAGAGACCACCTGAGCCCCGGCCGGGGGAGCCAAACTCGTGGCGCCTCCTTCATAACTTCAACATGCCGGTACGGCCAGGCTTTACGAGGCCCTATTTTATCACAACTCGGAACCATGTGACTAGTCTTTGTGTGCAGAAGTCTATGCTGCGCATGTGGCTGGGGGAGAGGGATTTGATCAGCTGTGTGCAGGTTGCCTAGAGGGGTTCCGTTCACAGTGCCCTTTGTGTTTCAGCGTCCTGCTGGAGAAGGTCACCATCTGGCCCCCAGGTTCCCCATGGACCCCAAGGCTCGGCCCCTTCAGCCCCAGCAGCAGCAGCAGCACTCCTACATGGGGCCTACCCATGGCCCTTCGCTGGGCCCCCGACCTGTGGCCTTGCAGTCCGGGGGAATCTGCACCCCGCCCCCCGAGGGCCACGTGCGTCCCTCCCGCCAGCGCCCCCCGGGGCAGGTCCTGCATCCCAGCGGAGGCGTTTACCCGGGCCCGGACGTTCCGCCGCAACACAACTCCTTCGCTCGGTTCTGCCCCCCCGGGGAGGGCATGTCGCCCATGTGGCCCGGAATGGCCGGTCAAGGGCAGGAGCGAGCGAGCAGGCCCGCCATGCAGGACCAAGGCATGAGCAACCCACCTGCTCGTCACCCCTTCAACTCCGGCCTGGGCCGTCCTCCCGTGCCCTCCAAACCCTGGCCAGAGCAGTCTGCGGGGTACCCTCTCCATAATAGGCAGTACAGGTTGCCCAGCATCGGCCACCGGCCCCCCGGGCCTCCCCACGACCCTCGGCCGCTGCTGGCCTCCATGCTGGAGAGCCCCGAGATGATCGCCCTGCAGCAGCTCTCCGCCTCCTCCAGCCCCCTGGCCGGACCCTCCCGCCAGTCTCTCCCTCCGCACATGGGCAACTTTCAGCAGCCGCCCCAGGCTACCACCGCCCCCATTCACCCTCCGCACCTGCCCCCGCCAGAAGTTCAGCAGCCCCGTCCCCTTAGAGATGATGGGACAGATGGCTGTCCTGCAAATAACCTGGACATGCGGTCTAGAGGTAAAATTATTATGATCTTGGCAGTAGTGCCACTGATGTGTTAAGGTTAACCCTGCAAATCCTCCTTAGGCTCCTTAAATGAAATGCAACATTTCTTGGTTTTGCGTCTTTGTTACAGAGCTCTGTATGACACAACTCGGTAAAATAATTATTCTTCATTTGTGGCTGACTGAATATCAGTGGGCCAATAAAGCGTCAGTCTATGTGGTAAACTGAGGGAGACGAAACAAAGTTTTCCATTATTATTCCTGATGCAATGTTATGTGAAATATGCCTCCAATCTAAGGCATTGGTAAACCAAGTTTAACAGTGAGTTTTTTTTTTTTTCTTGCATTCATTGCCTTAACAGGCTTGACTCCATCTGAGCCAAAAACGGCCATTCAGACTGCACGAGTGACACCTGTCCCGGCCGAGCAGGAGCGCAGGTCTGTCCCCAGTCCCACGGAGCATCCCAACCGGCCCAGCGGGGGCATGCAGAGCCCGTCCGCCCCGGACAGGGGGCGAAAGCTGGAGAGGGGTAAGGGGGAATTGGCGCCAGGGCCGGGCCACCCGCAGGGCACGGAGACCTGCGACAGGGAGGGGGAGCGCCCCGCGCAGGCGGTCCACCCGTCGCCCCACCACGCTCCTCCCTCGTGCGGGCCGCCCCTCAGCTCGCCCCAGGCTCCCCAGCCGGGCTTGCTGCAGCCGCCCCCCTCCGCCCTGCCTCCCAGCCAGCCCGTGTCTCAGCTGCCTGCCCAGCCAAGCTCGGCCGACCGCGGAGACAAGAAACCCAGCATGCCCACCAGCAGGAGGGAGCCGGGCGCTGGCCCTGCCCTGCAGCAGACTAAGCCTGCCCCGGCACTCGCGCCTGCACCTGCCAACGGTCATTACCATCAGCAGACCTTCAGCCCAGAGCCACAGACTCAGCTGGGCGGGCCGGGCCGGCACGGCCCCCGGGGCCCAGCCCCCCCTCCCGTCCCCGGCATGCTGGTCCACTCCCAGGGCCAGGAGAATGGCACCATGGGTCAGCTCGGTATGGACCCTTCGGCGCAGCGGCACTACGGCCTGCCGGTGGGAAGACCGCTGCCTCCACCCAATCATCAGCCTTTCCCCAACCAGGCAGTCCCACAGACTATGAATCCCCACCACAACCCCGCCCGGTATACCCACTACCCCCAACAAGGGGCAACGTACCCCTTCCTGGCAGCCTCTCAGAGTCCCCAGGACTCCAACATGTTTCCTCCGTATCAGCAGCCGCACTACTACCCCCAGCCTCAGGGTAACCGGAGGGTGGGCTTCCCTACCGAAGACTGGCACAGACCCCCATTCCAGACCCAACACCCTTTCCCCTCCCGGGTTTACATGCCGGCCGCTGGCACCAATCACGGCGGCCTTAACGGGCGTCCAAAGGAAAGCAGCAGGTCCCCCCAGGGCTCGGAGGGCTCCGCCGGCAGCCTGCTGTCTCCCAGCCCGCTGCCGGAGGGCCACGAGGCCAGCAGCCCGACCAAGTCGGCCAGGTTGGAGGAGAGCTCGGAGCGGCCCGAGAGCCCGAAGGAGATCCTGGACCTAGACAGCCACAACGCCGCCGCACGCGGCCACGGCGCCCAGCCCTCCTACGTGGCCGACTTCCTTTACGACCCACGCACGGTGCACCCCGGGATGCAGCAGGGGGGAACACCGCCACCCCACATGGTGTCCCGCCCTTCCTACTCCGCCCACCCGTACGCCGGCAGTCACTTTGCCCCCCAGCGGCCCCATCCACACCTGATGGAAGTGCTGCAGCGGCCCCAGAACCTTCCCTTCCCACAAGGCCAGTCTCGCATGGCCTTGTACAGGCACCCTCAAGCAGGGGGACACTTCCAGGGCGTGCTGGTTCAGCAGAGAGGCATGGTGCCTGAACACTACCTCCATTCGGGGTAAGAGCAGCAGTGTAGCCCGTGAATCTGTTGATGTTATGAACGTCAGCTAACTGCTAACTGAAGTCATCTACAATTTGCTATAGCTAACTTGGTACGTTTTATATTTGGCAGAATGGCTAAAGCAGTTGGCGTTAACTAGCTAGCCACTTAACATAGTAATAGCCTAACTTTTACATGCAAACAAATGTCTAAGCCCCCCTACACCCCCAACCGCTAAAAATGGGTGGAAACGCAATCGGCCCAGACATGCAGCGGGCACGACCTGGCTGTTGATCGTTAGCGCGTTTGTGCACTAAACATTCGCTCTTTTTTTTTGATGCTGCCCACAGGCAGCAGGCGATGTGTACAGGGTCTTCGAGGGACCCCAACAGCAAGCAGGGAGTATGAAGGGCATGCTGGGATCCAAGTAGGTGAGAGCTTTTAGTAGAGGAGAGGGAGATGAGTGAAACGCTGCATCTGATCGCGGCAGCTCAGCCCTGATGTTGCGTTGCTGCTAGCAAAATATATGTGTAAAGCTTGATTTCGCTAGCATGCAGCTAGCTTCCTGTAACGTGTCATATATGTGTATTTGTTTGTTCCACAGCTTAAAAAGATGACACAACTGTGAAGAAAGTGCCTCTGTTCCCTTCAGTTGGCCAACGTTGGCCGCTCTTGCTTTTACATACAGAGCTAAGACACTTGACTGTAAGCTGTGGAGTCTCGCCCTTGGCTCCGGGCTGTCTCCTTCCTCCCCCCCTTCTGTCTTTTTATACATTTAACGGAGCACAAGACGCGACCCGGCTACATTGGCGTGGGGCTCTGGGACCGTCGGTTACCTCCTGGACCCAACACCGTCCGCTCCTGCTAGTTGTCGTTTGCTGCATTTTGGGCGTGCCCCTACAGATGTGCGGGCGTCCCGGGCCAACGCAACATTCTGCTGCAGCGCTCCGTCACGCCGCCCCTTCCCTGCCAGACGCCGTGCGCACGCTCGCGTTCCTATGGAAACGGCTCCAGCTGACGACGCGGGCGTCCCTGCTCTGCTTGGACAGGCCCGGCTGAACCCTGCAGTGGTCCTGCAGCGCCTCAGCCTGCCCCCCCCTCTTTTAAACCCCCCTCTACCAAGACTGTCGAGCGCTCTCGCTCACTGGATGGGGAAACCAGGAGGAAGAACATCCGAAGGGTGTGATAACGGCCGTTTCTAACACAATTAAACTCAGGTGTAGAAAAGGGAGGTGCTTTAAATCTGTCGTTTCTATGAGCCCTGTATAAACAGGGGGGTTACAGTTGCCTTCATTTGCTCATTGAATGTATGTGTAAATATTTAAAAGTAGTGACACGGCGAAGTTGCCTTGTGTGACTGGACAATAGAGCTGCCCCCCCCCCATGTGTTAATTTCATCCTCAACACCTTATTGGGTTTAGTTCAGTTATATTCTTGCAATTGTCAAAACACTGCCTTTGCTTATAGATTTCGTGCTTTGGATTCCGCTTAGAGACTAGCGCTTCCTTGGCTGTGCACTGGAGAGTTAAGTCTTCAAATACTGAGATCTGGGGCCTTGGATCGTTGGTGCTTGTAACCATGTATGTGCTGTTATTGAAGTTTTCTCTGGGGGTTAATGCATGTCTGTGTGCCCACTTAGAATTCTACATATATAACATGTATGCCAGAGAGAAGTTGTTCCCTGGCATGAATCGGAATTGACGACGAGAAGTCTCGAGTTCCGGTGAAAAGAAAAGTTGTTTTGGTTGTCTGCATAGGAATGTTCTCTACCACGAAATGTTCATTTTACTGTTTAACTGGAGCATCACCTGACTGACTCGTTAACAGCTAATAAGACTATTGCTAGTGCTAACGGTAGTAAATGACATAGGTGGTTTTTTTGTTTTCTTCATTTTATATGAAAGTAGAAACTTCCCTGTCGTCCACACAATAAACTATATAAGTCCTCAGGGTATAGCGTTCTTATACGGGTATTTTTTTAAAGATTTACTTGGATAAATTCACCTCAATTCAGGCTATGAAAGTGCTGGATGAAATAACTGAATGGTGATTAGGGTTTGCTGGATTGTCGTGTGTTTAACCTGCTGTCTACTGGGGAGACATCCGTAGAGTTTTCCCACTGGAGGCCTGTTTTAGTTCAGACTGATGGGCTGCAACAGCCATTTTTAACTGGTAGTTTTGAATTGATTCAGTACTGAGTTTCATGGTTTTTGTATTCCTTTTTTCAGTGTTTTTTTTTGTTTTGTTTCGTTTCGTTTTGTAAGTCTTTTAAAAAGTTGGAAACTTTTTTTTTTTAACAGGAAAGGTGGCACATTTTGCTAGCTCAACCCTATGGGTTTTACTATAGCCGACGTCCCTGATCGCTCTCGTTATCCGCTGACGTTTGGTCTTGTCACCTCGGGGTTTCGAGTTCTTATCGTCCTTGGCGACGCTTCCAGAAGCTTCCTGTCATTTTCCTCGTTCAGTTCTACACACTGTGGTGTCTCCGGAGGCTTGGAGAAGGACGCTAGTGAAACTACCTCAGAGGGCCGTGTGCTCTTCTCCCCCTCCCCCTCCCAAATCCCACAGACCACAAACTCCTTATGGTCTCTGGTTTCGTCGGATTGCAGCGGGACTTGGTCCGTGTGGGTTTTACCCTCGCGGCTAGCCTGTTGACGCATCTGTGCCTGACTGCGCGACTCTCAAAAGAGCCGGTGTTTCAGGTTGCACTCCTCGTCAGTATTCTATCCGGGTGTATATAACAAGCATCTCTAATATAGCCAGCCGTAGGGATCGGATAGTCCAGTAATGGTGCACTAGTTTTGAAAGTTATCATAGTCACCAAGGAGCTTAATGAATATTCATTAGTCTGCGGTCGGCAGACAAACGTTTTGAATGTGCCACAGACTGCTATGACGCAAGCTTGGTTTCCTGCCGGGCCTTGTGGTAGAAACAGACTAGACGACTGTTATGTGGGGTGCAGCCATTTGGCACTTTAGTGACCTAGACGTTTTCCTGTGTCTCTCTGTGGACTGTAGAGATTGCTTCTATTGACTGTGAACGTACTGTAGCTGTGAGAACGTGGTTCGTCGAGCAAATTGCTATTAGGTCACTGTTGTCCCACGGTTGTGATGCCGAGATAGTGTGGTTCGTTTTTCTTCCTATTGATAGATCAACGGTCCTCCTGGAGCCGTAGGCTCTCCTGTTGCGTTCCGGACTATTTAAGTTCTTTAAGCCGCCTCTTGGTGGCACTGATGAGCAAAGGGAAAAGGGAGCCACACGTTTATGTAGTGTTTTTCAGTTCCGCTACTCTGTTGTCGATTTGGTTTGTCTGCACTAGCATAAACTAGGTTGGATTAAATGTGAATCATATTTATTTGTTCTTTATATTTTGTATATTTTGACCCGTTCTTAATATAAATGTGACTTTTTGTTCAAACAGTCAACATTTACCTCATTAGTAGCATGGTATTGAAAAGAACAAAAAAAACTTGTAATTTTTTTTTTATTTTATTTTATTTTTTATGTGAAGTTTAAAAGTTTTTTCCTGACTCACATAGATTATTTTGGAAATGGACTGAAGTATTTTCTAAACTGTACATTTCTTAGAATAAATAACTTTTCCACTGTTTAAATGTGTTTTAATAGTTTGTTTGCTTATTGTTTTTTCGTCACCTATCTCTGTATGCCTCCAACCTGAATCAAGAGATTTATTTTTAATAGATTTGTACTGCTATACATTAGATGGTCGCACCATGTAATCTTTATAACTCAACACAAGCAGGCACAGAGCTGGGAATTGGTTTTTAACGTGAGCGTACAGAACCGAAAAGGTTCTATAAATGCAAGTCGGGTGAAGTATTTCTGCTTTTTGTGAGGGGGGGGGAGGGAATTAATACAATTTACACATATTAAAAATGCCTGATTTAAATGTGAAAGGCTGGAAATTGATTGGTAGGGATAATAATTTACCTGTGTTTGAGACTATTCTTGTAATTAATTTACTCGGGGGGGGGCTGTGATGAGGACTTGCACTGCACTGCCGTGGGCCTACGCCCACAAACTGGTCCCGCCTTTTTGTGAACACTGCGGTCCATCCTAACTGGTCCGACAAATCCTGGCACCTGTTGCGTAATGACGACGGCAGTCGGCATTGGTTGCAACCAACATGAGTCCATGGGGCTAGCGTGAATGGTACAGGCTGGTGGCGGTGGTGTAATGGTGAGGGGAATGTTCTCCTGGCACACGCCAGGTCCCTTGATACCAACTGAGCAACGTTTGAACACCACTGCGTATCTGAACGTTGTTTCTGACCAGGTGCATCCCTACTTGGCTACCATTTACCTGCCGTCACATGGATACTTCAGGAAGGATTGCGCGCCGTGTCACAAAGCATGTATTGTCTCAGAATGGTTCCAGGAACGAGACCTGCACAGTCCCCAGACCTCTGTGCAGTCTGCAGCATCTGTATGATGTCACTGTCAGCATGGACCAACATGGCTACGCCTTGTAGTATCCCTGCCTTGAAGTCAGGCTTTTCAGGAGGTAAAGGGGGGGTGGAGGTTCAGGCCCAGTACTGGATACTTGCTAAGTGCCAGTATAAAGTAATAAACTGGCCATTGAGTGTATATTTTAATTACTATGGGGGGAAAAAAAATTAAGATTGTGATTTCATGGTGTACTCACAGTGGTGCCTTAAACTTTTGTGGTTACTTTTGATGCTTCTACTTTAAACAAGGTCAACGGAAAGCTGAGGTGTCCCCTCCCTCCCCCTTCTGGTGCAAGAATTACATTTTCTGATTGGGCTATGCCTAGGCCTACTAGCACATGGGAAAACATCAGTTTGGAAGCGGGGACACAACACTTAAACAGAAGGTATTAAGAACGCTGTAAACGGCACTAAATTGGGTTACACGCAGAAATGTAAACACTTTTGAATTATGCTACGTTTTAATTGGGTCTAGGACCAAGTCGGTTCTTGTTTGAAATTTCATTAGTGAATTCTACGACTTTTCTTATTATTGCACCTACTTCTTAAATCAGCATTGATATCCTATTTGATGAACGAGATTGTTTGGGGATGAAACATTGGGCCTACATTGGTCAACTCGAGCAATCAGTCTAGGAGGTGGTTGGCAGCTGCAAATTGTGTTTTGCAGTCATCGCTACGTAAATTTCCGTTTAAACTGTAACGATTTATTTGCCCATTATTATTAGCGCTCTATGACCTCTGCTTCATTGCCAGTATAGGCTAATTTGTTGACCAAAAACATAATTTTATAGTTCTATATATCTGTTAGAGCAGATGGAATATTCAAATATAAGTTATCTCCAAAGAAGCAAAAGGATGAAAAGAAATCCCAGCCCAGGTAACACAACACAAAATTTATATTTTACAGAAACACTAAACAATTCTAATCCAGGATCAAAATTACTCTTTTCAGAAATACTGTTATCTTAAAATAGTTCTTTATATTATACCCAAAAATATAAACATGACTAATTAAAGCAAATAGAAACCCCCACCCTACGTTGTCATGACAATGTAACAGTGTGATAATGTTTGACACAGTACTTTCACATTTTTTACAGTACTTTCTTGTATGAGTTTACAGTACACAAAGAGGATCTCTGGCCTTGTGGTTCATTGCAGTGAGGTGACCTCCTGCTGTAAGGTATTGTGGTACCACACAGAGGTGACCTCCTGCTATAAGGTGTTGTGGTACCACACTGAGGTGACCTCCTGCTATAAGGTGTGGTGGTACCACACAGAGGTGACCTCCTGCTGTAAGGTGTTGTGGTACCACACAGAGGTGACCTCCTGCTATAAGGTGTTGTGGTACCACACACAGAGGTGACCTCCTGCTATAAGGTGTTGTGGTACCACACACAGAGGTGACCTCCTGCTATAAGGTGTTGTGGTACCACACAC
>JAOYSI010072348.1:2749-21658 GCA_025775065.1 Hiodon alosoides
CCCCCCCCCCCCCCCCCCCCCCGCCCCGCCCCCCCCCGCCCCGGGTTCGACGAACCGCGCCACAGAGAGACAGCCAGGCTCCCCATTCGTCAACAGCCTGATCATGACCGGCGGAAAAGAGCTGCAGGGCGACCGCGTGAGCAAAGGTTGCTTTGGATCGAAGGCCCTTAAACTGGGCTGCTGATGACGCGAGTGTGTTCTTCTCTGCTTTCAGCTGTGCATACATCGCTCCAGAGTCTTTGTAACGAAAGATTTGAGATGGTTTTGAGATAATTCGGTTTGACAGAAATTGCATTCTGTTCTTTAAGTGAGCTGTCCCAGACTGCACGTGATGACACCCTCGGGGTGAGTATTTGAGAGCAGTTATCTTGCAGTTTTAGCTGTTTGCTATTATAGCACAGTTCTCTGGGAGGGCAAAGTGTCTTTTTTTGTCCTTACTATCAGTCAAAAAGCAACAAGAAAATGTATAGAATTCAAATATAAAAAAAACAGGTAACATAATAATTACTAAAAAATTTTAAATAGGTATAGTATAGTTTCATTGCCAGTTTGACATGATTATTATCTATACATATATTTTTAATACGCTAAACAGAAAAAACAACCTTCAAGAAGAAAAAAAAACCTGGAATTAGAAAAACGGCAATGAATTCCTATTCCACTGTCAAAATTCTACCAAACTTTATTTATAAATTTCTTGATGAATAATCCTAATATGTTTTGACAAAACTGCCACATTTAGCTTAATAACTGCACGGTGGCGATTAACCATTAGTGAAATCTTTTTTAAACAAGATATTAAATTGGTTCCAGTTAAGTTTGGATTAATGAAGGGAAAATGCGCCTGACATTACATGCACATAACGTTTCGATAGAAAAGAAAATCTTTCCGACGAAAGGTCGCGGGCTAAAGTTTTCCACTCTCCACTTTGTATAACAATCTACAACCCAAGAATTGTTGCTCAGAATGTGAGCATGTGCATCTGTAGTCAGAGAGAGAGACCCACGGATCTGTGGAGTTTGGTTTTCTGACTGTCACTGGTGCTCTGGGGAAGATTGTTTTCCTTTGCAGTCTGTGCCTTCCTCCGGAGTGCTCGGGAAGAATCAGGTGTGGAGAAGTTCTAAGAATTCATCGCAGGAATCCATAAAAGCAAACCCGACACAAAACCTGGTACAGCCCTGTAGCAACATCTCCAAGGAGGTTTCTGTTCTCAAAAACAACACAAACGCATAAACACAGAAACACAGACACACAGACACACACACACACACACACACACACACACACACACACACACACACACACACAAGCCCACACATATTCTCCGACAGATGAGCTATATCCTGATTCAGGCTAAACACTGCTTGCTATTGATCAATGTCTTAGGTGTACGGCAAGCTAAGTGAACAGGGATGAGTTTTTTGTTGGATATATTTACACCATGTTGAAAACGGGGATGGCTATCATTATCCACAACCTTTTCGTTCCACTGGCACTAATTATGCTTGGTTTATTCTACAGCTTCTTTTGGTCCATATTAAAACACCACTCCAAAATAACTGGAAAAAGATGGGGAAAGCGGACTGTGATTCACATGTAATCCTCCGCTGCAAATGAGGCCTGGAGCCCATGGGAGATTTCCTGACGGAATGGGGCTGTTCCACTCTAACTGAGCCTGACTCTTTGTGGAATGAAGGCCAGGTACTTCATCACGCTCTGAAAAGCATCATGTGGCCGATGGCCACGCGGCGCATCACGGGAAGATCAAACCGCGCCGGGGCGCCTTCGCTCTCCCGGAGGTTTTTTAGGGGTGGAAGTTCTCCCCAGCAGCAGCGTCCAGGCCGGGAGCGCTCGTCGGGGACAGTGAGATACACAGAACAGGTACGAGTCTCTGTCTCACCCCGCTCCAGAAAAATGTCCAATCACAGGTTATTTAACCCGCTGGCAGGTTCACACCAGAGTGACTTCACTGCATTTTTTCTGTATCACTGCTATCGGTCGTCAAACGAAGAGGAAACTGAATACAGTCAATGTAATCCAACTACATGGACTCAATAAATTACAATTCGATTGCTCAAATTTTCTTTAAGGAGAATTGCAGTGTAGCCAGTAATAGCTGCTCTGCCCTTGTCTCACCAACAGTTTTACAGACCCAGTTAAGATTGACTGTCATGGAAAAGATCAACCAAACAGGGTATGAATGAAAAAAAATAAATAATCGATTGAGAGACGAATGCACAATGCTGACATTAGCATGAGAAACAGAGTGGACCCCTCCAGGGGTCCCGTCGCCCGGTTTGCCCTTTCCTGTCCTCTCCTACTGGGAGCCCTCTGCACCCAGCGGCCCTAACCACTGAGAGATGCATTGTTTACCATTGTTTCTTATCAGAAGCTCTATTCCAGAGCCACTTGTGTCCAGCTCATAATTTTATACTTTATCAATTGATAGAGCCTGGAATTTCCTGAAGTAAATTAGGTTAAGTACCTTCCTCATAACGTCCTGTAACATGAGGCTCAACCCTCTCAGATGCAAACCTGCATCATAGTAATTTATAAACCCTGGACCTCAACAATGCAGACATGTATGTATATATATATATATATAAAAATCCAGTGTAAAAAAGAAAAAAAAGATAAAAGAAATGTAATGGATTTTCCTTGATTTACAAATACATACGCCCCTAATTTATTTTCCCTCATCACAATGGTGCCCCAAAGAATGGGAGAATCTCACTCTGCAGTTTTATTACGGACAACACTGAGTGCTGTGAGGCAGGAGGGGGGAAGGCCCGAGTATCAGAGCCACGCTTGCCCTAATCACTCTTTTTCTTACTCAATTACAGCGGCTTCGTTCCATCAAGGCCAAGGGTAAAGGACATGGAGAGCAGGATAAACTATTATACGCTTACTGCTCCCACAGGATCCATTTACACAAAGGGTTACACAAAAAGAACTGAGGGGAAAATGTATGGCTAAAAAGCCCTTTCCTCCTCATACTAAGCCCTGAAACTCCCATACAGAGAACAGAGCACGGTTTCTCAGCCAGCGCATAAATAGGGATGTCACCACATTTTCAAAGTCTAAACAGGAAGCTTCTTCCTACAACACTGACTAGCTGCATCGTTCTGTTAGAAAGTGTCAATGTTCTCTTTTATTGTCCTGGTGACGTACTGTTGAAATACATTAGGTTTTATAAAGGTCTGAAATCTACAAAGCGGGGTTGCTAAATTTAATTGTATGTCATTGTAAAGATCCCCCTTGGCCTTTTTTTATCCAAGCATGTGTACTTATTAGCTTAAGCACACATGCACACGTTGACAGAAAATCAATCACGAACCCCAAAACGGATATATCAAGACATTTACACTGCAGTAAAGATAAAAGAAGACATATTACTCTCTGCCTGGCGGATAGAAAATAAGGATCCAATAAATTAAACAGCCACCAATCCATTAAGATGTTAGCTTGATCTTTGGTCCAAATTCCGGTTGTTTCACAACCAGAACTGATCTCTTCTCCGGAGCGGACGAAAAGGATTCCCTTTTTTTAACGACACAGCAGGGGCGAGTGCGTGGGGCAGGCCCAGGTTATAGGATTGGGTAGGGTGGACGGAGGTTATCGTGGAGGGTTCAGAACCGTGACATACCTTTGGCAAGCGCTCAGGGTCCCCGGGATGTCGGGGTATGACCTTCTGTAACCGCTGGAAGCCGTAGTCAATGGTGGGCTCGTTCAGTGCTGAGAGACGCAAATTCAGGAGAAATGTTTAAATAAGTGAGTGACGGAACACGACAATTAATCCAAATGAGCTTGCGCTCAGATCCTAAAAACTCTAGCGCTGGGGTTTACAGTACACAATACAGTGACAAAATGGATGATCGATCACAAGCAAAGATGATTCAGCGCCATCATTTGGATATGGTTTCGTATACAGATACGTAACTACGACATTGTAATCTGAGGGAAAGCATAGTTCAGTCAGTAAAGGTCAGTAAAGGATTAAGCCCCATCAGCTGGATTTCGCCAGTCTGAATCTAGCTCATGTCATTAACCGAATGTGACCGGGAGAGCACTTGCGCAAAGTGGTGCGCTTTGGCAAGAGTGGAGCCCAGACTGGGGTGCGTTAAATCTGCAGGGCTTCTATCAGCTTGGCGCTAATCAGCACCACCAGCTTCTTGGGCACCTGCAGGGTGGCAGTACCGTCGAGAGGGACGAATAGGATCGTGCGAGACTAGAGACGCTTCCGCAACCCTACCCTGCGTGTGAGGTGGTAGCGAGAGGCCGTGACGCATTAGCAGAACTGGCGATTCCAAACATTGCACTGCAATTACCGTGATGACACTCTTACCCAGTCGGAAGTAAAAAAAACAAATAACGGTTGTCAGTCGCAGTGGAGGGAGGAATCATGCTGATGTGTCTTAGCTAACGGCTGTTGGTGTCACTAATGGTAAAAGACAAACGGTGATCCAGTAACTCAAGCGCATCATTTTAGAGAACCATAATAGCTACATCATGAGGCGTAACAATTACATTTATTTTTGTTTGAGAACCATTTCTGAGAGTTCTGATGTAAGTGAGGTAACATTTCATGCGGTTTTCTATACCAAATTTTTAAATTGATTTTTGAAAGCAAAATATTGACATAATCTACACATCATGCGTTGTTCATATATGAGCAATAAACTTGAAATCATAATGCAATTTCATTCCAATATTTACTAGCATGGAATTTCATTTTATTTTAAAGCTAAAGCCCTTTTCCCTTAACTTGAAAAAATGTTCAAAGATTTCTGGAGTACAAAAGCTCTTTGAGGCAAAAACCCCTTTACCACACAAACATATCTTTACTCAGATCTATACGGCCATTGACAGTTTCTGGTACAGTAATGGAAGGCAGAGTAAGAGTGTAGCATTCAAAAGGGAATCTGATACGATCTGTGCCGCCAAACATCCCAGCCTCACCCCCCGTCCAAATGAGCCCTGCTTTTCATCCCTGTTTTCGTGACCTTCCAGGCCTTTGTTAAGACGCCGGCGGTGTTTTGACACTCAAACAATGGCTCCCTCTTCTGCTGGGGGACTGTTTATCGGAATTCGCGTCTGGTGTGGGAGCATGTTGCTCCCTTTGGGGGCAGGAGAGCAAAGGCTTCTCTGTGATTCATTAAACCCCAAAGACACCATGGCAAGGCTGCAGACAAGGCCCAACTCCAGGCAAAACACCAACAGAAAAAAAATAAAGACAGATTGTAAGCAAGAGAGAGAGAGAGAGAGAGAGAGAGAGAGAGAGAGAGAGAGAGAGAGAGGTGGGGGGTGGTTGCATACTAAGAGCAGTTCCTATTATTCTGGCCTGTAGGACTGTAGAAGACTAGTTGCACTTCCTCACATTCCCTGTGTCAGGTGGTGGGAATCATCGAGACAAGCCAAGATGCTCCTGTAACACCCCATCCTATTCTTGGAGTACCACCACCTTCTTCAGGGGCATCCCATCCTACTGTCTAGTTTTATCCAATCCTAGTCACCTTTGAGCCACCTGTCTCTTTAAAACTCCGAAGGCTATACAGAAGTATGATCCAGACTGGAGAAGAGGCATGCACCTCTCAACGGTACTGCAAGTTTGCAGGCAACTGAGAAGCCGATTGGAGATGCTTGTTAGAGACGAGACAATGGGAGCCCTGCCAGATTCACCCACCCCAGATTTGTGTGCCGCCACTGTGCACTCGTGGTCATGAGCTACACAACCGACGCGGCTAAAAGTATCCGAACACCCCATAAGCCATGCATAGACATCTCCAAAGACAAACATCGGCAGTAGAATGTCCTGCATCAAACCCATGACCCAAACCCGCCAGTTCGTCAAAGGAAGAATAATAGTCTGGGGGCTCATGGTACGGTCTAGACCCCTTAGTTCCAGTGAAGGGAAATCTAGATCTACTACAGCATACAATGATGTTCTAGAGAGTTCTGTGAAAACCAGCATGACACTGCCCCCTTGTACAACGCTATAAATTTGCGTTTGTCAAGATCGCTTTGGAAGAACTCAAACCCTGACAAACACCTCACAAATAACTCTGATTCCTTGAAATGGAAATATTAAGCATCACTAAATGGCACCTAAGAACATTAAAAAGATTGAACTGTCTTAGGTAGAGAGACGGGGATATACAGAGACAGGGTTATGACATGAGAAGAGAAAGCCAGCACTGAGCAAAATCTGCAACCCACTTCAAGGATAAAAAGCCGAATCTTCTTGGGCTTGAAGAGAGGTTTCATCAAGGCCTAAAGAACGACATTCAACCACAACTGAGGAACAACGTACTTCTTCGGTGGCCTAAGCCTCCAGGCCCCCTTCAAAAACTGTTCTGCCAGAAAATGGTCTCCGTGGCCTTGCAAAATCACTCAAAAAAAAAAAAAAAAACAGAGGTTAAGGGTCGTGCCTTGGCCTGCTCCTGAGGGCACTACTGAAGCTTAGTAAAAGGTGGATCGGGCCGTTGTTTCCATGCCATGCCGGCTTAGGCACTAAGTCAGCAAAGGACTTAGTGGACTCCCTTGCCTCCTTGGAACGGGTTAGGTCATCCACAGAGGGGTAAAAATTGTGGCCTAGAGTAATGCTATTGGCACCCGAGAGCTTAGCTTGTGACAAATTCTATGTTCCCATCGTATGACTAATTAGCTTAGTCAGCTGAAGGTCCCTCAGCTGGTCAGGCCCGAGCCCACCCCCAAATCTGCACTGGCACTCAGAACGGAGCTGTAGCTTTCTAGACGGGTCAGGAAGGCACAGGCAGAGTAAGCCTTCTTAAGAAGGTTCTCGAGCGAGAAACTACGGTCTATCTGCTACACAGATAGGCAAAAGTAGGCAGGAATAAGGAAGTACTCAGCTCTGTCCTTCTGAAAAGTAAAAAACAAAATTTTACCTCGAAATAATGTCTTGGTGTGAAATAACGAAAACGGTGTTTGAAATGTTTTCTACTAGACCTGTTCACTTTGCCTAACTGTGAGAAGTACAAAGAGAAATTGAAAAGGAATGTTATCGGTGCCAAGGAGCTCATTGTCCTTTGAAATACATTTACAAAACAGAGGGACATTTATGCTATCAATACGAGTGATGTTTTCTTTTCCTCTCTTGGCCCGGATGGGTTTCCTCATGGCGGAAATCCAGCACTTATCTGGCCAACGTTTGGACAGTCAACCAGGCGTCCTTCCAGCCTATCATCTACATTGCCATCTACAGGAATCCGGTGGCACATAGCAGACATAGGTGACCCCAGCTACCCCTTTCAGTATCCAAATTTGCGTATAGCTTATTTCTGTGAACTGTGAACTGTACGAACATGCTCGAGTGAGCACACCGTCGCCGGGAGGCTGTTGACGTGTAGAGAGCTGCACCTGTAGTGGCTGATTACTGGTGAGGAAAGAACTCCAAGCCAGAAGCCTCCTGACGGCCTCCCTTGTTTGTCTCGAGTGCCCTCAGAGACGCCAGGCTAAGTTGTGGCCGTAAACAACATTGATTTAACCTGACGCTTTGCAACGATGCCATACATAAGAAGTGTATCTGGCCGCTTCTCTTGTATGCAGGAAATTCAAGCCCTCTGAGCCGTCCTGACACTTGGTCAGTGAGCCGCAAGGCCATTAACCAGCGCAAAACATGAAAATGAGGCAGGGAAGATGATCCGGCAAAGTACCAGTAGCCACAATTGCCCATAATGTTGCGGGCCAAGTCTTATCTAAAGACACATAAACAGAAACACGCACATCTCAAATACCAACCATTAAACAATAACCCTCAACGGCTTGCTTTAAGTGTCTCCTGCGAAACAGTCACCACATCTAACCCACTGAACATAAACTTCAGCAAACTGAATGTGGGAATCTGTTAACCTCAGGGGATGATGCAGAACCGGAACATTCTACTGACGGACGACAGCGTGAGAGAATGAGACAAAGGAAACCCCTCCCTGAGGCTGATGACACATCATATTCCAATGGACTTCCTGTAATTACGGACCGGGAGAATTGGCGTCAGATCCATAAGTCTCTGGAGCAGAGAGTCAGGGGACGGGATAACGAAATGAGGGACAGGGGCGGAGCTCGGGCGCGGGACCCATTGAAGGGCTGATATAGAGATGGACGGGCTGCTCAACGCAATTGTTGATGTCAAAATCTTTTATACTTTATACTCCATTATTAACATTGATGTTCACATTTCGAGCACAGGGGTGATAACATATGCTTTGTGGTCTGTTTTGTACGGATCAAACTCACTCCAAATAAAGCTGAATATGGAATGACTGTGCCAAACAACAAATGAGAGACTAGAATTTGTGTGTGACTAAATGTTTTGCCTCAGTGATCATTAGGGTGGTTACACAGATACTTAACTTCTGGTTTAAAAAGCCGTGCGAACGGCTGTTTGCTACAGCAGCTCGGACACTCTCACCTGCTCTGCACCCGTCTTAAATGTTTTTGCACATTTTTTTTTCCTTTGCACTTCTGCATTGCCAGTGTCGTGTTTTTAACCCTACCGTATGTTGTGTGATTTACTGATACGTTTTTGTGTGATTTTGTCATTACTTCTGCAGTGTCGCAATTTCCCCATACGGGATTGATAAAATAACCAACCTATTGCCTTTCACTGCTGATGCGTTGTTTATCAGAAACCAAAGGGGCGTGTTTATTTTTATTTTTTGATGGGAAGAAGAAAACCGTGACTCGGAGAACACTGAGCTACAAGACATCTGTGTTACATGAAGAAATGTAATAATGTGAAACTTCATCCTGCTTTTGGTTTTTTTACATGAACTGCCTGTTTAAGTAATTCACCCGCAATAATTACCAATGCTAAATGAATTACATTTATGTATATAAATGCATGTGCTCCATATAATGTTTTCCAAACTGCCATGCTTCATTTCAAGAGAAACTAAACGTATTTCAAGGCCTCACAAAAAACAATATAAACGTATACATGCGTGTTTAAGAGGCTAACACAAAAAGGGGAAGTGAAATCATTCCCTCTACAACCTCAACTGGACCTTTCCCCACATGTAGAACAACATTAACCACAAGGGGGTATTTATAGTGGACCAGACATGTTGTTTAAACTGTTTTATTGTTGTTTTCTCGTTCATTTCGCATTGGGGGGAATTTAGCGAGAAGTGTGGGTTAGGGTTCTCTCCGAATAGCGACAATGCTTTGGTACTAAAATAGGAATAATGGGGCCACATGCTTGCACAACCGGGGCCTATTATAACTTTTTTTCAAAACTGTAAATGACACAGCTACTGCCTTCTGGAGGCCTGTTGAATGGAGTCCAGTTTTTAGTTTAGCACCAGAAATACTGTGACTACATTAGACATTAAAAGAAAGTTTGTAAAACAAATTTTTTCCCCTTACATTTGCAAATGTTTTCTTTTTGTCAGGTGCTCCAGTTTACTATAGTAGGGTTTTTTTTTTTTATTACATGATTTTCAGTTATCCAACGGTATAAAACATATAAACATACAGATTGGGAATAAATATATTCTTATCTATCCTACCAACACCTTAAATCAAAACTGCTATAAAGAAAACACATGTATCTCAAATAGTGGAAAATAATCAAAGACAATTCAGGAACCTCCTTACGAGCAGCAACACACCAATTAATTATTTTTTGGTTTCCAGCAACCACTGCTTGAAGGATTCCTTGCAATCCCACAAATCAATGCTCATTGAAATTTCATGAAGCCAGATCAAGGGCATTTCATATTTCACCATAATGACCCAGAGAAGGCAAAGGCCACCAGGTGGGAGTTACTTGTGGACTCGAAATTAACAAACGGGTCACAGCAAAACACATACGCCTGAAGACCTACAGGCCGAACAGCTGCGCAAATTCAGAGTACGCCCATATGAGTTACAGGCGCGAGAGCGGAGGTTAACGTTGCGGAATTAAGAGCGCCCTAACAGGTTTTTCTTGGCACTGCAGTTCGTTAATGAAGATTAAAAGAAGATTCATGAAGAGTGACTTAGTAGCTGATGTCAGGAAGCTACACATACTTCCATTTTCGCTGTCCTTTGGTGGTTCTTCTGTCTGGATCGAAATGACTTAAGTGAGGAATACACTCACTTACACTCTTCGAAGGAGTCGGCGAGCAGCGGCAGGGACGCTCTGTAATCCTGAATCGTCGCTACATTAAAATCCTTCTTATACAGGATTTATTCATTTTTCTACCACTCGAGGATCAATACCGTTTCACTAAAAACCTGTTTGCTTGGAAAAGCCGACAGGCTAAACAAGGTATTGCTCTTGATGAAAAACCCTGAAATATACCAAGGGAATCCATAACTGTGAAACATATTACATTTCTCCCTCAATCCAGCATCTTTATACTCAGCCAAATCGAAACGAATTACAACGTTTAATGTTTTTTTTTCCTCCAGTCTCAAACCAGCCGAAGACAAATAGAATTGCTAAACCCCTGTGTAGAGCGAAAAGGCTGCCCTACAAACTATTTAAGAACGTGAGAAATTGTAGCTGCAGGTCAAAGCGCTCAATTCAGTTATTCAATTATTGTCTTTTTTGAGCTTAGTGGCCATGCGGAGGTGACAGACAAATTTTCACCTTCGTCAATTATTCAGGCCTTAGACAGCAGGTGCGAGTATCATTCCATGAAATTCAGGTGAATTGCTAACAATCTGGCTCAGATCTACCTGGACAGATACAGGTAATACAGCGGCAGCACCTGCCCCTAGTGGTAAAGTGTCATAGGACAGGCAAGATACAAATCACTTCTTTTTCACTGGGACACTTCAGAGAGGAGAAGAAAAAAACTATTGTACGCACTATTCTGTCCTAGGCCGTTTATTTATTTATTTAATTGTTTGTTTTTACTCTCTCCATTGCACAAACCTTCTCTTCTGCACTACATAATATTTCACAGATACCTTATCACGCCTTGAATACGAGAGAAGAAAATAATCTATCACCTGATAAAACAAAGCCTTTTAATACTGACTGCAGTCCTTGTTCCTAACCAGAGCGAGATTCATTAAAACAAGCACAAATTGAGTGCCGTACAAGAGACCCCATTCATCCGAAAAACAGGCTCTTGGCTGTTTCCAAGCCGCCTTGAAAGATGGCCTTATAACTGCGGGAATCCATAAAACGTAACAGACAACGAACCGCTAAATAAAAAGACAGGGCAAAGGGGCTGGCTGAACTGCGTCCGATAGTGTGTCCGATAGTGTGTCCGATAGCGTGTCCGATAGCGCTAGGCCTTACGGATCGAATCGCACACATCGTTTTAAGAACTTTTTTTTTTTTGGCGCATGCCCGTTCGTCGGCTCGTGCGATCCTTGTTTATTCGCCGACCGCCACGTCCCAACCCTGCCGTGTAAACACGGAGTCATTATAAAGGCGGGTATTTCACAGGTTGCCCCACACTTAGAATCTCGGGGCATACGGCGCGTCTTGCCGCCTGTTCCGAAAAAGCCGCGGGGTGCTTTTCACGGCGCTGCGTGCCAAGATTTCAGTACCCTCCCACATGTGAGGCTGTGATTTCGGGCGTTAATTTATTCATTTTGAGCCAAACCCCCAAATGTAATTCTGTGGCTGTTCTGTGAGAATTCCACCTACTAGGGTGGGGCCAAAAAATCTGGTCCTTGAGGGCTGCAGCCCCACAGGTTTTAGGGTTACTGTTTAATTAGCTATATAGCTATTTTTCCTGGACATCAGGTGTGGCGATTCCATTTTCAAATAATGACTTCAAGTAAACAGATTCAGACTAAAACTAAAACTAGCAGGCTGCCCAGACCTGGCCTAGATGGCTTCTGGCAAGCAGATAATATATAATTTAATAGCATTTAATCGATAATAGCATGTAACCACTGTGTCTGAGGCAGATGACTCAGAACATAGTACTCAGTTGGGAAAAGATTTGATTTTAAACTAGGAGAAATGTAAAAAAAAAAAAAAAACATTTAACTGGACCATTGAAGATGTCAAAAGAAATTGGTGGAGGACAATATGGAAACCGAGTACTTAGTGGTCATTCCCGCCACAATCTCCACTGACGTTGCGTCAGAAGCGGAGATGAAGCGAGGCAGATCACCTGAGACACGGCGCTTTTCAAACAAGAGACCTCCTCTGTGCTTACAGGAGACGTTGTGAGGGAGTTTGCCTGTGAAAAAGGGCTACCAAACACTACCTACGGGAATTATTTCAACCTCCTTGGACTTCAACCATTTGTTGTGTTACAACATGGAATCTTCTAGTAATTACATGGGATTATACTTACATCTGTCAAAATGCCAGAGGGGGCTGAACATTTTCTACAGGCACTGCGTGCCTTCCGTGTCAGATAATTTCATAGACCTAAGAACCCCACGTCCCCAGACAAAAATGTCCCGTCACCCACATCACACAACACATTTTAGGTCCAAAATAATTTCCTGACCCAGCTACAACCAGCAAGACCTACATGACACCCCCAAAAGTGTGAACACACACAACGTTTACACACATGGTAATCCTCCCAAGTGTACATATACAAAAGAGCAATAAATATTTTAACTCTTAGAGCTTTTTTTTTTCGTTCCTGTCATTGATTTTCTTAAATATTTCAATGAATACGGTGAAAACCAACAGAAAACCGAATCGCAGACAAAACATTTTGACTGTACTAATTCATTCACATTTTAAAATCAATGTAATTTCCTGTTTGTGTGCTTCTGTATTAGGCAACTTATTTACTTTCACGACGCTAATGAAAAGCAAACAGTAACCATGACGGTGAGGGAGATCACTGCAGGCTGGATTTTGCTCCCTATTTCACATGCCGGAGAGATTGGCAAATGAGCGGGTCAAAGGTCGTATCCCCCGGCTTTACAAAGAACATGGCAGCCAGACTTGGCCGTTTACAAACAGGTAGCCCGGAGGCAGGTTTGGACTCAATTATCATTAAGAATAATTTCTTCGTAATGAGAGCTTACCACCAGAATGTCTGACAATAAATAAGCGGGTGGAGGAGACCGAATGCCTCAAAGAAGCTTGGAATTTGTTATTTTGACAAACAACAACAAATACCTCGTATTGTGAAGCCATTGAAACAAACTCAGCTAAACTTTCTTTGAGGCAAACTGGATAACAAATGTTAATGGAGATATCATTTACTCTAAAATCTGCCACCTGAAATTAGCACAAAATGCATAGTTCGGTTGCACTTTACATCAAGTATTTACTAAATACTGTGTATTTACATCACAGTTTACTGCGTAAATATAAGGGTACTTACGTATAATTGCAGGGTTATTATGTATAGTTACACTGTACTTAATGAGTATCACTTTCCCCACAATCTATTCTGGTACAAAGTGCAGTCTAACTATGCATAATAACACCGTAATTATGCATAAGTACCCACGTATTTAGGCAGTAAGACTACTACGTAAATACACTGTATTTAGAGACACTTAATGTTACCCATAGTCTTATCAAATAAAAAAGAAATGAATTAAAAAGAAATTCCCTTTAACTATAACGAAAACTGCAAACAGTAGAATTATAAGGTATGAGGGGAGGATCAATAGCCAGAACTAGCCTCAAACTGGACTTAATCAGACCACAAATTTCAGCATTTCGGTCCTAATATTAAAAGCTAAGTAGAGCAATACCTTTGAATCTTTTTTCCTCCTCTGCATATTAAAATCATCAGAGAAGCATAGGGAATTCTCAAAAAGGCATACGAGTTACATCTGGTGTATCTCTGTCTTTCTCCTTTACAAAGAAAACTAACTAACAAAAGAAAATATAAATAAAAAAAAACGTTGAGGCTCATTACAGTGCTTCATAAATTGGTCTGGGCTTTCTCCCACTCGGTGAGAGACCTTAGTGAAAATGGTTTGCAGCCACGTTCATCCATTATGTAGAAGTGAACTTATTACAAACAAATTTCTCCTCCAGGGCTGCTCTTATAACTTTCAATTAGGTGAAACGAGGTTGTGGGCTCAACGAGGAATCAATTCTCAACGGCTGTTTGATGAGTGAGCGGACTGGTTTGTATTTGCACATTTATTGGTCTGTGGGATAGGATCGCCAAATGCCTACTGTTACTGAGTGTGTGAGAGAAAGTGTGTGTGTGTGTGTGTGTGTGTGTGTGCACGTTTCTGAGTGAATTTGTTTAAATGTGGATAGTTACACACCCCTTGAAATGGTTTCACGATGGAGGTTAATAAAGCACAGATTGTTTTCCTAGTTTAATTGTAACCATTCTAGGGGCATTAGTCGTAACAATCTTCCATCTACTGTAATTAAGTAAATACTGACCTCATGCTGTTGAGCACATTCCAGTGTTATCAGACGCGTTATCAGTGAGAACGATTGTTGGCCTGTGTACGTATCGCACCACGCATTTTAACCACCATACCCGGCCCACTGCTAAGACGGGGTTACGAAACAACGACCCTCTTCAATCCTATGGTCACAGAAAAGTTCCCCGTTAATCCAGTTGCAGGGCGATAAATTCTGGTCCATCGTTATCGCCCGATTCACGCAGGATGTTGCTGATGGCGTGTGCACGGGGGGTTTCTGGGTAGCCAAATGAACCTCGCTTTTTAAAATCATCAACGACTTGACGTTCTCCCTGTCAGATTTGTTGACAGTGGCATTTATTTGTTGCTTAGGAAGCAACATAGCGCACACAGAAATGTAAATGAAAAATGGAATGAGTTTGGGCTCACCTGTGTAGATGAACCTGCCGGGCGTGCCTTTACAGAACTGCTTGGACTTGTAGGAGAGCGTGACTTCTACCACGCCCGGGATGTGTCTGGGTGGGGTCTGCACTCTGATGGCGTGAGGGGTGATGAGCTGGATAAGGGAAGACAAAGATCAGAACAAAGTCAGTGAGGCGGAGAACTCATTTTGGGGCGTGGGATGGGGCGTGGGATGGGGGTCATTGAGACAACACTTCCTGACAGTCGAGTATTCGGCTCTCACCCAGGCAACAAAATCCGCAATCTCCCACCTCTCCAATGGCGGGTCTCCCAACACGCGGAACAGACAGACACTACACGGCGACAGCTACGCAGGAGAAGTGGAGGGCTCTCGAGGAGAAACCCCCCAGAGTGTTGAACTCCACCACCGTAAACAAACACTCCACATCAACAACAGCCGCGGAGGCGCTGATAAACTCCCAGATGTGCCAGGAAAGACACTCGTTTTAATCCAACTGCAGCACAGGAGCAGGCGACGTGTCACACGCAGCCGCACGGAAACCTGCTTGTTGATTCAAACGCTTATTGACCCGCTTGCGTTTTTGTAACAGGACGTGCGAGTTGCTGCAATGCAACAGCCACCAATTACGCTCTTGTTAAAACATGCGTGCGGTTTTGACCCGGGACAGCCTAGTGGCGGCGCACAATTGGCGGAGTGCCGCCCATGTTATAGAAGCATGGCAGAGCCAGAGTCGGAGGGATAACTAAGAGGAAATTAGGGACTGAGTGGCGGCGGGTGATGTCACGGAGTACAGGACAGCGCGTGTCCATCAACATGGACAAGATAGAGGTAACCCTCAAAGATGGCTCCTGAAGTGTAATCAAGGTGTAACCTTGTTCAGGATGGCTGTACGTAATACCTCCTGATCTTGAATGGTTTTACCAAGGTCAGTGCAGGAAAATAACGATTGATCTGAACCGGTGTAAAATAATAACTGTAATTACTATACAAAAGAAGTAAAATAAATAGTAAAGCAAAACCAATGAAAACACAGAGTGTAATGTCAACCATGTGCGCAATCATGTAAGTCATGTAAAACCAAGATAAACAAACTTTAATAATTATTTCATAACATCTCAATGGCAAAAAGAAAACCTTGACTGAGCTCATTAGCCCCCTTTAAAGGCCTTTGCCCCCCGTCTTTTGTTGGTTTGCTACGAGGGCCCACAGTTACAGGGGATCTCCTTGTCCTCTTTCCCACCCTGCCCCTGGCGGATTAATGCATGTGGCAGTCACGGTGAACGACTGGCAGGAGGCAGCAAGGCCTTTTTCCTCCTCTCTCCTGCGTCGTACGAAGTGTTTCTCATACGGGATATCTTGAAATCAGATCTTTTTCCCCCCGTGGGCGATGCAGCCGAGCGGACGGTACTGACATGCAGATGGGTGGGCCCCTCTGTTGCGGGGCGGGGGTCAGGAGTCACGCTGCCCACAGCTAATGCGGGGTGGGGGTCTTGGGGGGGGGCGTTGCTAAATGGACTCCAGATGCGGGCCTATCTAAAGGCAAGAGACCACAGGATGCCTTACTTAATCGCAGGGAAAGCCTTATGGTATATTGGCCAAACGTTCAAAATCCTTAAAATGGCTACAGAGAGTTGAGTCGAAGCCTTTCAGAAATGTGCCTTCACCCGGCAGGTTGTCAGATGAGCCGTCCGTCGTGTTCTCGGGTTTAGTGTCAACTCAAGAAGTCTACAGTCCTAGGGGCTTTGATTTAAGGGTGAAAGGTCACGTGAGTTAGGGCCACTCATGGCTTCACTTGAGTCCACTCAATCCATTACAGCCTCAGCAGATTCAACGCGCTGCATTAGCAACCTGCAGAATTATTGATCACCCAAGATAAAGCAACAATCTTCTAACTCCTCGAGATAGACGTTGTCAGGGGCTGCTTGGAGGACAGCTAAGACCAAGCCTTTTTCTTTCAAGTCTGTTTTTAATTGGCCCTTCCAATTGCTGGGGCAATCCTGCAGAGCAGTCCCCAGTGGCCCAACACTGCCAAGAGATATCCTGCTTGTTGTTCCATGTAAAATATTTTATATCCATTTTCGTGTCTTCCAGCAAAAAGAGGAGTCGATCATTATTGGTGGGCTAAGAGCTCATCAAAAACGAGGAAAAAAAATCCATGAGCTGTTTTTAGATGGAGGAATATGGTGAAATCTCCACTAAAGCAGTCTCTGATGCTTGGCCATGCCAAATTAGGAAATAAAACAAAACGAATAATACTTGAATGGACACCGTGATTGAAATTGCTCACTGTTGTGAAATGATCTGTTCAGCTTGGGATAACAGTGGAACCTTCCAGCGAAGCCTGATCACGTCCAAAGAGAGATCCCTTAATCAGGTTTAAGGTGCGCTTCCCTAGCGCAGTAAAGCGCTCTTTTCACTTTTCAAAACAAACCGCAACAAATAAGGGGCTTTGTGCAGTATTATACAGCGGAGGAGCAGCTGAACTATTGAGTAACCCAGTGTGGGATCTGGGTCTTCTCTAGATGAGGAGACGTCACAATCGAACCATGTCGCTATGTAAAGAGAAACACTCCACAGCAGCGCTCCTTGTGGAAATAAAAGAAACTGCGCGTTATGGTCATCTACCTAGTCTAAGTAATCTTGTAATGCTTTTTTGGGTTGTGTTAAAGTATGCACATCCCGATTTAAAGATGACCACTCAGTGTGATGCCAACGTGATCATCCTTAAACTATTGTTAACTGAGACTTCCACGGAGGTCACCAGTTCAGGACGCTGGGAACAGTTTTTTTCCGACCATGGTAATTCAATGGAATAAAAGCATCACTAACCTCACTCCAGACAAGCATGGTACCAAAGATGACCTGCAGCCCGTCAAAAAAGTTGTCTCCAATGATGATGACGGTGGCACCCCCGGTTGTCCACCCTTCGCTGGGACTGATGGCTTTGATGCAGGGCGCAGCTGCTTCCAGACAAAACAAACGGGAAAGAGACTGTAGAGGAGTCTGGCAGACTCGTGTTTCCAAAACACACGGCTAAATTTGAGCAGACCAACGCTAGCCGGGCTGCTCGCCTTTGGGATTTTACACTGGACAGCAATCAGGAAAAAATAAGAAATGACATTAATCATTCATTGACAATTTTGTTTGTTTATATACCATGAACCGGCTTGTTATACATTTAACTCTTCAGACAATCATACATAGCGTTTTAAATACGTTTAACATATTTTTTTTTTCTATGCAAGCCGTATTCAGTGTATTCTGTACTTATCGCTAGCCTATAAAATGTAAAATTAGAGCAATTATATGCTGTGAATGAAAATAGGATTCATTGTCACATACTTTGAGCAACATACTTTGTTGTAAATGTACAGGTTTGTAGTTTCTACTGAAGTTAAATAAGCACAGGGAATAGGGAGGGTTTTCTACATAGCGATATAGCAGTGGTCCACATGCTGTAATATAATAGTCATCGGGGGAACATGTAGGATAGGGGACAAAACCCTTGCATGTACTGATGCAACGAGGAACAAACTCTCAGAGCCATCGCTGTTGCTGTTTCCCACATCCAGTCACGCACGCCACTGGGGCACGGTCGTAGTCCAGTTTCAGGCGTTTCAAGTCAGACCAAAGGGATACCTTCGGCCGGCCATCCCCGATAAGGCACTGGTCCAGGCACAGGATGGGCGTTCCGCCAAGGCGGTGCACCGAAACCGACCCGATTCTTGGTGTTCCCCGGGACACGATGCACTCACCTCCGCAGGGAAGCATGCCGTTGAACGGACAGATCGGACATATAAGTGATTCGTGAAAAGACAAATGCTCTTTTGCTATGCTCTAAAAAAATATCTACTTAAATAACAAGATTCACAGACACTGCCAGACGTTGTAGCCTATTATACTGTAATCAGTCAGTTTTTTCTCAGTAAGGGAGGACAAGGGAAAAGAGAGTCTGATTGAGAGTGATATAATTACCACTGGCTTTTATTTTGAAAAAAGGCATTATTAAGGAGCGGGGGTCAAACTGAAAGCGATTACTCAGCTCCCCTTGTGTTATGACAATGATCACTTCACAATAAGACCCCCGTGGCCCCTGGGACTGCTGGTGGTGTACGCTAATTTTCCTGATTATACACACACACACACACACACACACACACACACACACACACACACACACACACACACACACACACACACACAC
>JAOYSI010072349.1:4812-21658 GCA_025775065.1 Hiodon alosoides
CAGAGGGGTCATGTGACACAGCGGGCTGGCTGTTACAGAGGGGTCATGTGACACAGCGGGCTGGCTGTTACAGAGGGGTCATGTGACACAGCGGGCTGGCCTCAGGATGAGTCTCACATCATCATAGCTCTTCGTGACAGTGTGTCTTTCTGCCTTTCTCCCTGCCGGGAGTCACTTTAACATCCAGTGTTTCCCGCCTGAAATGATATATCACACAGCCTTTCAGCTCTAATGGATAGGCCACACCACTGTATATTTTTTACAAACGGGCTTCCCATCAATCAGAAAACAAATGGCTGGATGGGTGAGAACGCTCCGCTAGTCCTACCCAAGGAAAACTATATCCTCTTTGGGTCCCCGACTTCAAGAAATCCTAACGGCAGTGATAAATAAAAAGTGAAAAAACTTTAGGATTTAGATTTATGGACGTATTTGCCACTATCACAGAAATAATAACAACACTGGGGCAGAGTGAACTAAGTCCTAGATGCCACAGAACTGGCGAGATAGGAAATCCAATTTCCCTTCTGCCTAAATCAACTTGCAGTCAGGATAGCACAAAATAATTTAATCTAAATAAAGAACCAAATATTTTACACCTCGAGCATAGATAAGACATTGAGGTTTATATATATATATATATATATATATATATATATATATATATATCCAAAATATTAAATTTAAGAGTATAACCTAATTACTTATGCTCGTATAAAATATTTTATTACATACTATGTGAGTGTTTTCAGGCAATGCTTATTAAAAAAATGTCAATGGAATTTATATGATTAGGCAAATGTGCAAAACGTTTCAAGTACAGACGAGAAAAAAATAATTCCCAGTCAAGCACACCTCCCAGTCAACAGCATTCCCTTTGTGAGTATGGTGGTGCTAACATCCTGTCTAACACTTGTCTAGGAATAAAGACTTTAATGTCTCCAGGAACAAAGACTAACATGTGTCAAGGAACAAAGACTAAAATGTCTCCAGGAACAAAGACTAACTTGTGTCAAGGAACAAAGACTAAAATGTCTCCAGGAACAAAGACTAAAATGTCTCCGGGAACAAAGACTAGCATGTGCCTAGAAACAAAGACTAAAATGTCTCCAGGAACAAAGACTAAACTGTGTCTCTAGGGACAAAGACTAAAATGTGTTTCTAGAGACAAAGACTAAAATGTCACCAGGAACAAAGACTAAAATGTCTCCAGGAACAAAGACTAACTTGTGTCTCTAGGAACAAAGACTAAAATGCCTCCAGAAACAAAGACTAACATGTGTCTAGGAACAAAGACTAAAATGTCTCCAGAAACAAAGACTAACTTGTGTCTCTAGGAACAAAGACTAAAATGTCTCCAGAAACAAAGACTAACATGTGTCTAGGAACAAAGACTAAAATGTCTCCAGGAACAAAGACTAACATGTGTCTCTAGGAACAAAGACTAAAATATCTCCAGGAACAAAGACTAACATGTGTCTCTAGGAACAAAGACTAAAATGTCTCCAGGAACAAAGACTAGCATATGGCTCTACTACTACTAATCTACTTTCATCACTCAAATAGTGACTCCATTGAAGCTAATATATCAAAAGATATAATCTTTTAACATTCCGTGAAGCACAATACGTTTGTGAGATATAGTGAAGGTATACTCGCATAAGAATAAATAAATAAGTAAATAAATAAATAAATAAAATCCGTGGCTGTCAACTGGGGAAGCTTTTCTGCGGAACACAGAACAAGCGATTTTCAGAAGTCAGACAAAATGCCGAATCAGCAGTCCTCCTGCTCACTGCCTCCTTTTAAAGCCAGATCCAAGTCTTTTGCCTAAGGAGCAAAACCAGTCAAACGTGAGACAAATTAGAGGCAAACTCTTTAAATGTTCCCTTTTTTTTTGTTGCCAATCATCACATTCAGCAAAGTAACACAAGCATTTAAGGTATATCTCTTACCAACTACGATAGCTGAACGTCAGAAGTCATTAACGTCAGTACTTAATTGAGCACCTATAAAATTAAACAAGAGACGAAACGACAATTTTGATCCATGTACTAATCTTATTATACAAACAGGGGCATGAAAGAAAATTCCAGCGGCTTATACCTGGCAGCGTTTCATGCATTTAAGATTGCATGCGCTTTGTATGGACGTCCTGAATATTAACAGACATCCTTATAAACTGGTACAATCCTTAGCAGCGTAATTTGATATGGAGTTGAAAAACACAACCAAACAGCTCCTCCTAGTCTAATCAGTGGTATCTGTTTGGAATCCGCTTTCATACGCGGTTGGAGCCCATTCAAACACCACGCATTTATTTTGCTTTAATTCCAGCCTATAAGCAAAAAACAGAAACATCTTGCAGACGTGTGTGCTGAGTAGGTCAGCTTCTTTAGCGCTTTAGCGCTTTGTGCTAACTCAGACAAAGCTTGGTAGTGCCAGTCCCAAAACAGTAACTGGATTTAAAATTTCTTAAGTTTCTTCCCCATAGATGAGTGGCCTGTGTGTTTGGAAATCCTCTTTTCCACTGGGTTTCTAAATAAAATAAAGTGCCAAGAGAGAAGAAATTATACTAAAAAATACAGTACAATTTTAAAAATTAAAAACTAACTTATTATTAATATTAATATTAACAGTGTGTGTAATATACACACACACACACACACGCACACACACACAAACAGGAACTCTGCCTAAAACATTTATTATAAAATTATAAAGGTTTAAACACTGCCAAAACATTGCTTTAAGGTTGATTTATTTTCTTTAAGCAAAACTCTGCGTATTTTTGTATTGTGGCTGAATACAAAAAGATAGGGATTACATTGCAGAAAACATAACAAGTCCATTATAGTACATAAAGCAAGTACATTAAGCAAGATTATCAGTTTACATAAAAACATCTCTTATATAGTATATCACATAAATGGGGTTATACAATTTCCGTAGGCTTGGAGGCCAGCTGCAGTGACCTTTCAAGTGAGTCTTTAAAATGAAAATCTCTAACATTATCTTACATGGCCAGACTATTGACACAACAGTGCGACACTGTTTTATTTAGATGGTTCTCCGCTTGAACAGCTGACACCGTACTGCCTAAAATTGCCAATCGCGGTTGAGAAAAAAAAACACAAAACAACACAAAAACAACAACATTTGAGCATAACTTGTATGTCAGACTTCCTGAGAACACAAAGGGCTGAGGATGATAATGGTTTACCAACTCTCCAAAAACTACACTTCCCAGGAACACTTAAACAGGGTTGAGTGAAGGGGCTCATTCACGTAACACGTTGTTTGGTTCTTACTGGACACTTTGTAAAGAGCAGGTAGTCAAGAAACATTTTCTTCAAACCTCTACTTCAGTTTTTATTTTTAATTATTGGTTATTATTTCATTATTATTATTAATTTTTTTTGCGATTAGATTTATGGTCGATAAGTGAAGAGTTAATACTCAAAAAAAAAATTATTTCAAAACATTTTTTAAAAGTTAATACTATTAATTATAATAACATGAACTGCCTTAATAATTATGAATATAACAATAGCATATTTCACAAGCAAATATAAATAGCTGTAAATACGTGATATGAAAAATTTAATTTTCCTTCCTCAAAAGCAGCAACCAACCAAAAAATGAGAACAGAAGAACCAAATTTTGCATATTGACGTACATCTTTGTAGCCTAAATAAACAACTACTGGTCACTAGGAAAAACAAAACAATTAAAGAACAGTTTATTTTAAAAAAAAATAGCCGTCCAGGTGATGAGAGCACACTATTTCAGCTCTCAAGGAATATTGAATATTTGTTACTGAAGAATGGACTAAGCTATACTCCTTAACATTTAAAACGAGTAGGTTTTATTTTAATTGATCCTTAAAGAAAGTTCGAGACTGTTCGTTAATAAAACCTGAGGTGAATAGCCAATGTCAAATTACCGACAACGCTCAAAGAAACTGAGGTGGGATTGGAACCGTTAACACTCGATGGACCGGGCCAATACCAACAGGCCAGAGTGGCAGATCTCATGGAGAAACAGGCGAAGTGGGCAGAACCTGGGTTTAATGACAGACAGCAGAGGCAGGGACATCCAATCCATCAGCCATTCCAACCACACGGCTTCAGTTTCTTTTCCATACGTGAATTTGATTAGGCAAACATTACTTGTTTACACAAAACGCTCAACATCAAATGACATCATGATGATATCAAACGGCCTCTTTTAGAATTTTTTTTTACTTACAAATCCCTTTTATGATAAATTAAAATGAAATGAAATAAATACTCCACTGTATCGAGTCTTAAAGTGTACCATGGTCAAATAAATCCAAAGAAAGCTAATGTTACGCTCCAAACCAAAATAAGAAAGTAGGGAAACACTATATTCCTAGCTAAACCACACACCACTCATGATACCTTGCTATAAAAAAGAAACCCATTTCAAGGTTTCCATTAGAAAAAGAGAATAACTTCAATCGCTCATATCAGGCAGAGAAACATATGGGCAGTCAGTTGTCATGTGTCAGCGGAGATAAATACACACAAGTCAAAAAGTATCAGAGAACAATAAGCAGCCTTGTTCAGTTGTAGCCCTGTGTTACATCTGAGTTTGAAACAACAGTCACAGCCAGGAGATGAACATTTATGTAAAAGTACACGGCAAAAAGGAAGCTTTTTGTTCAAGAAAAATAAACCTAGGAACGTTAACATGTTACATTTAGCATTTTGTTTGCTAGCTGTTATGTTCTTAGCTAGCTTTCCTCACCTACTGTAGTGGTATCCAGTTTCAGTCCGTATTTGAGTGGACAGTCGATCCACTATGTAATTTCTACAAATTAGAGGTAGAAATGGATGTTTCACATGTGGCTGACCCCTACAGCGTTTCAGATGCCGAAGTTTAGGGGAAATAGCCATATACACATTGAGAGTTAACCATTTGAGTTAACACCGAAACTCAGAAACCACTCAGGTTCTTCTCAGCTATTTTAGTAACCAAAGTCGTGCTCAGGCGGAATGCAGTTATACTCTCAGATTTTTTTCAGCAATCACAGTAACCAACATCACTCACAGTTATACTCTCTGAGTCTTTTCAGCAATCACAGTAACCAACATCGCTCACAGTTATACCCTCTGAGTCTTTTCAGCAATCACAGTAACCAACATCGCTCACAGTTATACCCTCGAGTCTTTTCAGCAATCACAGTACCCAGCATCACTCACAGTTATACCCTCTGAGTCTTTTCAGCAATCACAGTAACCAGCATCGCTCCCAGTTATACCTTCTGAGTCTTTTCAGCAATCACAGTAACCAACATCGCTCACAGTTATACCCTCTGAGTCATTTCAGCAATCACAGTAACCAACGTTGTGCTCAGGCGGATTACAAGTTATATCTTGGATTATTTTCAAACCCTGCAGTCTTGTGTTCCTACCTACTCTCCCCTTTTGTAATACATTTGCAAATTATTATGTAAATAATGACATTAAATCACACTATTGTGACTCAATTTCCATTCATCACATAAGAAAACCAATAAACAAACTGGTTCAAGAACAAAGTTCAAAATAATGTCATTTCATTTCAGTATCATCTGCTATCAAACCTTTGTTCATAACAATAAAATTGTTATTGCATCGAATTAATGAGTATTTGTAATATTTGTAAATATAATTAAATTGTTCATAGATGTTTTAAATTATGCCAGCGCAAAATTTAAAACATCTAAGAAACTTCAGCTCCCTTTACCGATGAATACTATTCCGATATCCGAATTAGGAGCAAAAGGAAGATAAAATGCCCTTTAATATGCTCATGACGCAATAACTAACAATCAATACTATAACAGTGGATTCAATAGACACGTTATTAAAAGCCAAGTGTGTAATGGGACTTTCCTGTGAAGCTCCTGAAATCAAATTAATAACTGTATTAATAACCGTAATAACTGTATAATTGTCCTGGGTAAACATACAACTTCCTTCCAGCTGAAATAAACCTTCACAGGTTAACAAGCATTTTCGTCTTCCCAAAATTGATGAATTAAGTACTTTAATTATAGGAAGATTACTCCAGCAACAGGATATTGAGTTCAATTAGTCAGCCATATTTGCACATACAACTTTATTGACTAAATTGCAACTGTGAAAGATACAGCCTCCATTATGTGTCAATCAAACCTAGAGCCTGGCTTGAAGGAAGATGCACTTCAACAAATTAATTCAGAGGATTGAAATGCAGAGTCTTGCTGATTGAGAAAGGGTTGAAAACAATTCAGTATGGTTTTATTTTACTAACATCAAACTGGAATATCAAAGAGATCAAGACTACAGATGTCTTAGTGTATTTCATATTTAATATATTCCGACTTTGTTGACTGGGGGGGGGGGGATAAAACTAGGCCATTGTTTTCATGTCTTAAACAGCTGCTGTTCATACTAATGTAGTTCACAGGAGGGTAAAGAAAAATGAATCGCCCTTTTGCTGTCAGCAGAGTCTGAGTAAAAAAAATAAAAATAAAAGAACGCTTCTGTCTGGCCTCCGGCTGCAGTTACAGCACTGTTCTTAGTTTTCTAATGAGAGCCAAATCATGGCTTTTTTATTTTTTATTTTTTTTAAATAATCACAAAAGCAACCCCACACGAGTGCATAGAACCGGCTGTGGGGGAACAACCAATAGTCGACTAGCGATGACGGATTTGGCTTTTTTTCACAAGCGGCGACCGTAAAGGCGCGACCATCGATCAGCGTTCGCGACACGCGCCACACACGGTGCACTTTAAATAGTTCTCGTTCTCCTCGGTACTTCAGCACACGACACTCCGCGTTCAGACAGCACTCCGCGCACGTTTCTCAAAACCAGAACCACCTTAACTCACTGGCTGAGACGCCTTTAACACTTTTATCAATTGTTAACAAAGAACCTGGCAAAAGGTCCCGGTAAATATAATCTCCTCTTGTGCATGGAGAACAGACTCTTTTTCCAACACTGCTAACCCTCGCGTGGCATGCTGAAAGCCGACCCCGTCACCCGAGGCCCTCTGCCCCTTCCCGGAAAAGAAAATGCCATTAGACTGGATGCTTCCTTTGTTTGCCTGCTTTCACGATCAAAACATTAAATGCGGTCACGTCTGCAGCGACTCGACTCCACATCAATAAAAGTCACGGCGTCCCGGGCTGAAACGGCTAGATTTTATCATTGGCGGTGGGTGACTGCCATTATAAATCTGCAGCGCGATTACTCTGTCATTAGACATCAGGATGCCGGCTCCTCGCGCAGTTAAAGCCTACACTTGCTGCATGTTGGGCTGGTGCCAGGCGTAGCCTTGCGAAGCAACAGTGCCATCTACAGGTGGCCGCATCAACGGCGCTCGTTTTCCCACCCATCACATTACATATAGAACTACACGTTGTTCTTTCTTCCCTATTAACAGCAAGTTAATAAACCGTAAAATCATTGATTAGGTTGAAATCGGTGCCTCATTAATTCCTAATTATTTTTTAATCAGATACATTTCTAGTTCCATAATAGGACCATAATAATTTACCGGTATACTCAATCAGGTTATAAAATCTCCACTATAATCTTTGATAACTTTGATAAATTCGCTTTTTAAAAATAAATTAATGAAATCATGACAATTATGTCCAACTGCTAAATGTCGAATAAAAAGTACACACCTTTAATAAGAACATGAAAAAACAACGTAAATTAAAATGGTAAGATGAATAAAAGTGTGCAAATAATAGTTTTGTTATGAAAGGTTTGAAATTGGGCGGTCATTCGAACAGAACTATTTGGTTTCTGAACACATATTTCAAATTGCTTTTCATTCTGCACATATTGTCCAGTGAAAATGAACTGAGTAGAACGAGAAGAACAAAATGTTTCTTTTACAGATTGCGAAAGCTGTGCTTCTTTCGCATGTGACCTTGAACAGCTGAACACATTTTTATGAAGAATTTCTCTCCAACACCCCCCATATAAATAAAAAAAATTAAAAAATCTATGAGACTATTTATATAAGCCAAGGAGACCCCTAAGCTGAAATGCACTTTTGTAAATGAAAAATACAATAATTAGATAAAAAGTGCACAATATTTTCATCAAAAAGACTAAACAAACATAAATGGTTACTTGTTAATGTTCTCATACACAAACAACGGCCAGGTCCTTTTCTGTAGTATGATAAACCCCAGTGGTACTTCAGTACTGGTGCGCCGGGCAATCGTATGCAGTACTTATAGACCAGTAAAAGTGCTCTTTTACCTGTCTGGTGTGCAAAGCTCCCTTTGTTGCCTTGAACCCTCCCTGGGAGCTGCACTCCGACGCACTGAAGTGGTCCGAGCTGGTGGAGGAGCGCTTGGAGAGGGTGTCGCAGCCCCCCACGAAGGTGTTGTCCAGGGGGAGTTCCTGGATCACGTGATGCTTCTTCCCCGAAAGCGGGGTGTCGGCTTTCAGATGGAAGGCGGACTGTGGGGAGGCAGACTGGTAGTGCCGGGCCAGGTCGGGGCTGCTGGGTTTGAAGGTGGAGGTGGGCGCGGCGCTCCAGTCGAAGCGCCCGATTCCCTGCTCCTCCAGCTCGGCCGGGAGGCTTATGGTGCCGTTGATGGGCTCGTGGGCGGGGTCGTCGGGTTTGGTCTCCTCGATGGTGACGAAGTTCAGCAGGGAGTTTTTGGCCGACTTCCTCTTTTTCCGTTTCTTCTTCTTGTTCTGCTTGTTCTCCTGGTTGGGCGACATCCACTCGGCCCCCTGCTTCTTCCTCTGGGCCGCCTTGAAGCGGGACGTGTGGCGACAGCGGACCAGAACAGTGACGAAGATCACCACTATCACCACCATGGCCCCGGCCACGATAGCAACCATGATGGTCAAGTAGTCCCCACTCTGGTAAGTCTCACTGCTGTCGCCAATGTTTTTATCCAAAGGGGTCTCGGTGGTCCGGCGCATGAGGTCGTAAATGTAGCTGGCATTTCCCACAGTGTCGTTCACATAAAGAAACACTAACACCAGGGTGTGCAGGGACTGAGGGTAACCCAGGTCGCTGATGTTGACCACCAGCCGGTGGAGGCCGATGTCAGAGACGGCCGGCTTCTCCTCGAGGGTGATGTTGCCGGTCACAGGGTCAATCCTGAACAGGCCTTTGTTATTGCCACTCACAATGGTGTACTTCAGCTCTGCGTTCATCCCCGTGTCGCCGTCCACCGCGAAGACCTCGGTAACAACCGACCCCGGAATGACAGAGAGAGGCACCAGCTTGAATGAGGCGTTTGACGGTGGTGAGATGACCACCGGCGTGTTGTCGTTGATATCCATGATGTTTATGGTCACCCTGGCGGAGGAGGAACACGGCGGCTGTCCGCTGTCCACCGCCCGGACGTCGAAGGTGTAAGAGCTCTGCTGTTCTCGATCAAAGGAAACGTTGGACTTGATTACTCCAGAGTAGGGGTCCAGGATGAAGTTCTCGCTGTTGTTCACCACGGACAGAGTCACGGCGGCGTTGTCTCCGGCGTCGCCGTCGGTGACCGTGATCACCCCCACCGTGCTGTACTTGGGCAGGTTCTCCGTCACGAAGAACTGGAAGTGGTTGTGGGTGAACTTGGGGCTGTTGTCGTTCTCGTCCTGTATGGTGACGATCACCGCCGCCTGGCTCTGCAGCGGCGGGGTCCCGTTGTCTCGGGCCGTCACCGTGAAAAGGTACCTCTCCTGATCCTCTCTGTCGAAAACCCGAGAAGCCGTTAAGACCCCCGTTTTGCGGTCCAGGTCGAAAAACGAAGCATTAGGCCCTAACTGGTACACTATCTCTGCGTTTTGCCCACTGTCCTCGTCCGTAGCGCTGATGGTGGTGAGGAACAAACCGCGCTTATTGTTTTCCGTGAATGCCAACTCAATTACAGGCTGGCTGAAAATGGGAGGGTTGTCGTTCTCGTCTTCCAGCTTCACTCTGACTAACGCCGTCTGATTCAAGCTTGGTACACCAGAGTCAGAGGCAACAATCTTAAAGATGTATTCTTTGGTGCCCTCATAATCGAGCAGTGAGGAGGTCTCCAGCAGATACTGGTTGTCATATACTGCTTTGAGGTGGAAGGGGACCTCCTTTTCAATAAAGCAGATGACTTTACCGTTAACGTCGGCGTCCTTGTCGGACACGGTGATCAGCGCGATCTTGGTATTGACGGGATCCTTCTCGGATAGGAAAACCGTTCCGTTTATTGGACTGATAATGTATCTCAGGTCTATGTTAGGGGGATTGTCGTTCACATCTGTCACGTTGATAGTTACAGTGGCTTTAGCAGAGCTGGAGCTGCCATCACTGGCTAGCACTGATAATTTGTGGATGGCAGTCTCCTCCCTGTCCAAAGGCTCCTGCACAGTGATAAGGCCGGTGGTGGAGTTCAGTGAAAAGTGCCTCCTGGTGGCCGGGGAAACCTGGGCGCCAAAATCATATCTAACATCTGCGTTGGACCCGAGGTCGGCGTCTGTAGCCAGCAGCTGCACCACAGACGTACCCACGGGGGAGTTCTCCGGTATATGGACCTCCATCTGGTTCTCTTTGAAGACGGGCCGATTGTCGTTGACGTCGGTCACCGTCACCTGTAGTATGGCGGTGCTGGACTTTTGGGGCTTCCCCCCGTCCTCCACCTTGACCTTCATGACGTACGTGTCCTTCTGCTCCCTGTCCAAGTTCTGCTGCACAATCAGCTGGGGCCACTTCTCTCCCTCGGGCGTCTCCACGATGTCCAGACCAAAGGCACCGTGCCCACTCACCAGCTCATAGTGCTGGACGCTGTTCAGGCCGGTGTCGGGATCGGTGGCGGAGGGGATGGCGAACCGGCTGTTTATCAGCGTGTTCTCGGGGATGGAAATGTTTATCACCGGAGAGGGGAACATGGGTGCATTGTCGTTGGTGTCCTTGACTATAATTTTTATTTTAATCAGCCTAAAATAATCGTTTGGCAGGATGACCACCTCGATCTCAAAAGAGCATTCGATATCCTCGTAGGAAGGACCGGGGCAGAGTTTCTCCCGATCGATGCGGTTCGAAGTTGTAAAGATTTCCCCGGTGCTGCTCAAAACTCTGAGTAAGGGGTTGTCTCCTGCCTTCGAGACCAGCCTGTAGACCAGATTAGCGCTAGCTCCAGTGACAGCGTTTAAGTGGGAAATGTTCAGATCCTTTGGTATGTTTCCAATGAGAGCATTTTCTTGCAACTCCTCTCTGACAGGGTAGATTAGCTCTTGCGCTATAGCGGGGTCTAGCCAAAAGCAGGCCACCAGGGCAGCCAACAGGTAAAAATCCTTAAGGTCCATGGCAACCGCTAATTTCTTTTCCTCTTCTTATTTCTGACGGATCTCCCCATGCAATGAAGATAAACCGCAGGAATAATGAGTCCTTGCACTTGTAAGCAATCAGTTTGCGACACAGTCCTAAAAAAAAATAAAAAAAAAAATAATAATAAATAAAAAACTAATTAACACGTTACAGTTATTTTACTCTTTTGGCAACCGCATCATTAAAGCACCTACGATAAATATAATAATAATAATGAAGTTAAACAAAAAATATGACTTCACACTTTACCAACGGGTTTTTTTTTTTTTTTTTTTTTATGATTTGTTTTGCATACATGCATTAAGCGACATTGTAATCTTGACATAAACAACATATTCCCGCTTCACCTTGGTTTCCTCGGCAATTATCCCTTTTACCTTCAGACGCTGGCGATAACGTTGCGGCGACCGGAGCAACCATTCCTGCACAGTACTCGGCATCATCTTTCAAGACATAGCCCATAATGTGCAAAACGAGCAGTCAAACGTATCTTAGACACTTGCCTACTACGCTCCTGAGTATTTTATTTAAAAAAAAAAAGAGCTGTCATTGATTTAAAAAATAATAATAATTTAACAATCATAAACTCTTCTAGGAACGACTGTAACGAAGCAAGAATAACCAGACATGAATTAACATTTTTAACATTTCCTTACCCCGGTGTCCACAGAATGTGCCGTTATCGCGCTTGTCGTTTCAAACACGCTTTTAGTTGTCTAATATTGCCGTCGCATACCTATGATTTAATCCATCTTTTCTCGAACAAGAAACAGTTGGATTTCTTCAGTATGATTATCATACCGTGGAAAGGTTAATTTCATGTCAAACTAACCCGTTAAAAATACACTATGTCCCATGGAAAAGAAAAGAAAAACACAGTAGGGAAAAACGGCGGATCTAATGGAAACTCGGGGGTTTTCCTTTAACTTTCCACCGTTAAAGATCGCATGTACTGCGGCTGTTTGCATTCCGCTCCCAAACAGAATCAGGTGATCAACACACGTTATGTTCTTTTCGGGTCCATGCAGTCAGAAATGCATCAAGAAACGTGCGCGGCCGTTAGTTCTGTTGTGCAGCTGCCAACCCCGTCACGATGTCACTGTCAAAAAACACAGAAACACTGACTTGACTTTTTTCCAATTGCCGAGAAGGAATTAGCAATGCGCTCCAATCGCAATCATTTCACACGTTCACTGGCGCTCTTTGCGGGGAAATTAAGCTCTGTTTTGCCACAATCCGCCCGGCCTTTCAAGGCACTCCTGATATCCTCTGTTTTGCGGAAACAGGCATTTTATCCCATAGACATAAACTGATAATGTCGCCACTGATGAAAGTCGGATTGCTGCTCTTTCTTTCTTTCTTTCTTACTCTCAGCAATAGATTTCTTGCAGTAACTCTAAACAAGCCCGGGGGGGTGGGGGTGAACTGCACTGTGAGACGCCCCCTGACAATATTTATTGGATTATCAATGGACCAACGTCACGTTTAGGGGCGGGGTATTGGTTAGATTGGTTGGAGGTGAAGTCACTTAGAGCGGACTTAACTCCACAGGAATCGCTCCGTGCCTGAGCTGCGGGTTGCGGAAAGAATATCGTTCCCGGAATAAAACTGTAACCTGTTCCTTCTTCAAATTCCAATTATGTTCCACTGCCTAACACGAGGGAAACATGCCCCCTAATCGTGTTGTTTATTTATGCCTTTCTATGCTTTATTATTTGATAATTAAATGCTTAAAGGAGTTTATAAACAGCTGCGTGTGAAATGCTGTTAGATGTCTTAAAAATGTCACGAAATCGTTGTAAACGATAATTATAGCAATACTGTAGATATGACTAAGACAATCCAATCAAGCCGACCCTCTTGAAACACAAGACAGGGTAAACGTGATATTACAACTAAAAGGATGCGCAGTGGAATTTCGCTGAAGACGAGCTAAATCCAAATATTTCAGACGAACGAATATACTGGACAGCCATGTATTATTATTATTATTATTATTAATAATACTAATAATAATAATAATGATAATAATAATAATAATAATAATAAATATAAAATAACAAGAATAATAATAACAATAGCAAAGTAATTAATACAACACATATGTCACTACAGCATCCGGTTATGTTAGGGTGCAAAGCTACAAATTAAACCAGGCTTTTATCTCTGAAATGTGGGCGTCTAAATCTACAACAGCGGAGGTGTGGAGCAACTGCTGAATCGGCGTAACTGTATAAGAAAACTACCCGCTCACATATAACTTTTTCTTATCTAGAGTTAAAAACTGTAGATATAATTATTTATATTTGCTGGACTCAACTGGCATATAATGTATTAATGGTAAATACAAAATACGTTGTTTAATGTATAACTGTTTCATCAATTCATATTTTGCATCATGTATTTTTATATAAGATTAATAATCGTAAAAATCGCCTGCATCGTGTTCCTTTTTTGCATACGTTTTAGATAGTCAAGATGAACGAAAATGATGGTTGCGTTATCGTGATACGGTAAACAGTGCCACCTAGAGGATAAATTATAGAACTTCGAAATGACAAACCGATTTCTCCATGATGTAAACGACCGGATATTTTATATCTCGGACACATTAAAACAATAATGATAACCACTTCGATGTCCAGGTGGAGTATATTCGGCGAGTTTATATTTAGAAAGGGCCAACCATTTTCATCCCACATTAAAACTGGATTTCTATTTAACGTTTGGGTTTTTTTTGCAAATAAATTTAAAGATGAAAAGTTCGATTATTATACATAATATGCCATGTTTACTTTTTAAAATGAATTTATTTGTAAGGAACTCCGCATTGGCAGGTTACAAAATTGACCTAGTAAAACCGAGAACATGACTAAAAAGAGATTAAAAGCTTTGCGAGTTTTGTGAGTTTTGACAGTGTCAGCAGACCTCTCTGGTCTCGAGGAGCTTGGTCTTCTGATGACTAAGAAGACCAGAATCAGCAGACGTTGGGTTAAGAGCTCAGATACGCGGTTAGACCTTCAGACTATTCGAGTCTAGAGGATTTAAGCGGTAATAAGCAAGACACACTTAATTCATATATATATATATACACACACACACACACACACACACACATACACACACACACACACACACACACACACAAAGACTAAGCTCTCTTTGGAGTCTTTATCACTCTCAGGTGCCAAACCAGAAGATGATTGCACACACGTTGTTTCACAAGGAAAGCAGGCTGACAGTGTCTGTCTGCTTGTCAGTTCTGTCATGGTCAATGGCTGGGTCAAAGATCCTCGCAAGTCGTTTCCTGTTCTCCGTCGACTGCACTGTTTCAAACATCGGTTGTTTTATTTGTTAAATTATTTTAATTAAGAGCAGCAGCTCCTAATTGGCAAGTGAGTAGCACCCCGGGCAGTGGTTCGGGGCATCTCAGAACGTGTCTCCATGGGGACGGCGTCGTCCGCTCGCCAACGCGGGTTTTTCCCGCCCTAAAACAGAATTGTCTCTGCAAGTGGGCATTTTCATTTTTCCAGACTTTTGCGTTCAATAAAGGGTTTGCATTACCGACCCGGCGGGCCCATCTTTCCCGGCTGCTGAAATCGGACCTGCTTAAAAAACGACTGCTGACCCTGAATCGAACGTGCGTCTAGTGCTGCGCTGCCCCTCGAGGAGCTTCCCGACGCGTGGACGTCGTACAGACCCCCATCCCACGCGTTCTCTCGTAAGCCACTACAGTTAATACCCAATGTCATATCCCATCCATGGAGCTCTGTCACGGATTGCCTTGAACTCGCATTACCATTTTGTTGGAACACCTGTTTATCATAATCCGACACTTTTGGCAGGATAAGTTGCTTTGTAATCTTCGTATCATCCTCTCCTGGGCTCATTTTACACCGCGCTGGGTTGGGCAATCAGGTGGATAAGTAATACGGAGTCATCCGTTAACCGACTCCACACCCGGTGAACCTGCTAGGCAGGAATGTTATGCAAATAGGAGAGATCCAGAATCTCTATTGGTTAGAAACCGTTTCGTGCTACATTCATATCGATTGCAGGTTATTGTGTATTGTGTTTCTTTATAGCATAACACAGGCTACTGCTTAAAATGGAGCATTGTGTATTTGAATGGATGTTTTGAGATTTTTAAAAATGTATATTTTCTGTTGAACAAATTATTTCCAAGTGTAGTTTCTACCAAATATAACTGGGAACCAGCTTATTGAACTACATTTAAACGTTGTTGATTGTTGTATCAATTATGGAACATCAGATGGCAAAATTATGTATTTTCACAAATGGTGTATTGTTAGAAAAAGATACAACACAGTTGTCAGCCTTATTAATCATTCAGCAAATACAGAGGTGGTCGACTGTTTTAGTAACTGACGTTGAATTAGGAACATTCCTTCTACACCTCCTTCAAATATTTGGAGCAGTTGCACCCAAAGTTCAAAATGAACGCCTCTCTCGGTGGTTACAAAAATACTCCTCTGTGATATTTCTAGTTTCACTCTGTTTTGCACGCTGTCCTCAACATCATACCCATCAGTTTGTTTCTTACCCCTGTAACCTGTTTGGTTTCTTATACCTGTAACCCGTTTGGTTTCTTATACCTGTAACCCGTTTGGTTTCTTACCCCTGTAACCCGTTTGGTTTCTTATACCTGTAACCCGTTTGGTTTCTTACCCCTGTAACCAGTTTGGTTTCTTATACCTGTAACCAGTTTGGTTTCTTATACCTGTAACCCGTTTGGTTTCTTATACCTGTAACCCGTTTGGTTTCTTACACCTGTAACCCGTTTGGTTTCTTATACCTGTAACCAGTTTGGTTTCTTATACCTGTAACCCGTTTGGTTTCTTATACCTGTAACCCGTTTGGTTTCTTACACCTGTAACCCGTTTGGTTTCTTATACCTGTAACCCGTTTGGTTTCTTATACCTGTAACCAGTTTGGTTTCTTACACCTGTAACCCGTTTGGTTTCTTACACCTGCAAATATAACTTTAAAATATACTGTACATACAAATGTTAAAAATATATTAAAAGATATTGGAATGACAGGGTAGTGCCTAATTCCATCTGTCTCCTTCCCAGTCTCTCCTCTTCACTCCACGCTGGCCTGCAGGATTCCCAGTCTCTCCCTTCACTCCACACTGGCCTGCAGGATTCCCAGTCTCTCCTATTTTCCCCACACTGACCTGCAGGATTCCCAGTCTCTCCTCTTCACTCCACGCTAGCCTGCAGGATTCCCAGTCTCTCCTATTTTCCCTACACTGGACTGCAGGATTCCCAGTCTCTCCTCTTTACTCCATATTAGCCTGCAGGATTCCCAGTCTCTCCTCTTTGCCCCACACTGGCCTGTAGGATTCCCAATCTCTCCTCTTTGCCCCACACTGACCTGCAGGATTCCCAGTCTCTCCTCTTTACTCCATATTAGCCTGCAGGATTCCCAGTCTCTCCTCTTCACTCCACACTGGCCTGCAGGATTCCCAGTCTCTCCTATTTTCCCTA
>JAOYSI010072350.1:0-56165 GCA_025775065.1 Hiodon alosoides
TGATCAAATACTTATGTCATGCAATAAAATGCAAATTAATTATTTAAAAATCATACAATGTGATTTTCTGGATTTTTTAGATTCCGTCTCTCGCAGTTGAAGTGTACCTATGATAAAAATGACAGACCTCTACATGCTTTGTAAGTGGGAAAACCTGCAGAATCGGCAGTGTATCAAATGCTTGTTCTCCCCACTGTAGGTTGGAATACAATGTGGAACACATTAAAACCTATCCTACCAATTCAGTCGCACGGTAATTACAATTTTGTAGTCACACTGTCCAGCCCTGCTTTGCTGCATTGTTTAAAAAACAATTTGGAACCGTTTCCGTCATTCTTGCATGGTAATAATTGCTTATCTGGTTTACAAATTACAATGCTAGATATTTAAGGAACCAGTTCAAATGAAATCCCTTGCTCAAGGGAACAACAGTGCTGTTCCTGGGACTTGAACCATGAACCTACTGGAGTGGATATTTTGGCTACCTGCTATCAGAACAAACTATATTTTTGCTCATTTTAGTTAAGAGGCTAGCTGTTCAATGTTTGTGTGTCTGATCAGCTGGAGGGACAGGACAGGAACCGTGGCCAAATAAGGGCAAAGGGCACATGTTACTGGGTAACAGGTTATTTTTTATTTCATTAATCATAAGAACTGTTTATTTTAATCAAGATATTAATGCATGGCAATGTAAATGTTATGCAATAACTAAGATGTAGCATAGGATTACATGAATGGTCAAATGAATTTAATGGTTGAAAAATGTAATTCTTTAAACCATTATATCAATTTCTGCACGCAGGCAAGTGCCAAAGGGTTCCATGCGTTGCCACGGAGTCAAACAAGAGAAACCTGACGTACCGTTAGTTTTGTATGATAGAGCGGGATCTGAATCGGATGGCTATGGCGAGATTCCTTTATACCTGATGTTATAAAGCATGCTGTCTGAATTGCCATTCCAAGCCTCTGACATAATACGCTACATTGAGGCGCCCGGTTATCGTCTGTCACAACCAATAATGTCCTTGAGGTCATCCGATGACCTGTCCATTCTGTTACAGTGCAGTACGGTGTCGACTGAATAAATTACAACTTGGAGAAACAACGGCATGTTTGAGTGCATTGTAAAATGACACGGCTACATGTACATGTGGCCGTGTCTGCCTGAAGGAGGTCGACGGTGCGGACGCGGGCCTGCCGTGTGAAATTCAGCCATGACCGGAGTGGCTACATAAATGTCACACGGGCAGGCAGGGGGACATCGGGAACTAGCTGTGCCGTTTCGACCTTGGTGGTGATGGGGGGGTTGATAAGGGTGCCAGCAGGTAAGCAGACTGTAATTCTTGGGGGAGGGTCACGGTGGGCGATGTACAATGATTGGATGCAATGATCCATCGTTAATAATGGACAGGAGCTCATGCAGCTTGGACTTGGGATAGAGGACTCTTCGCACCCCGCACTTTCTCCCGGAGGCCTGTGTTGACCTTTAGCTGGGACAGAGCACTGAAAAACACCATCACATGTGACCATCAGGACCTTCTTCACAAACACTGTGATCGTTAAGATCAGGGGTCTGAGTTCCCCAGGCAAATGCGACATTTTCCTGGATAATACCTTTCAAAATGTAGTCCGTAAGCAATGTTGGTACCTTCTCGCTGTCTTCCTTCATTGCATAAAGAACTGAGGAAATCAAAGAAAACGTGTAAATATGCAGATTCTATTTCAGTGGCCGTATTATAGATCAATAACCTAAATGGAACATTTTACAATAGTGATTGATTAGTTTAAATCTATTAATTGCTGGAGTTAAACAAATAAAAATAAATGTATTATATATAAAAAAAGGCTTTAAACTTTATGCTAAGGACAAAGACAGAATCTGTGGTACCGTAACACAGGGTTACGGTAATTTTTTTACTTTTACTGTCACGGTAATATTTTACTATAAAGCCATATTGTAAATGTTTGGCACATGCACGTTCTGCACAGGCTCCATTCCACCTGATTTTACAATACAATGAATTATTAATATTACCCTAAATAAACTTGCCATTTTATTAGGTACCCCCCAACCCCCCCCCCCCCCCTCCACGGATTCCACAAGGTGTCCTTAACGTTCCACTTGGAAGTCAATGCTCACGCAAGGCATCAGATTAGACAAGTAAGCTGGACCCATTCCAAGACAAAAAAACAAGCGTGCTTTCTGACATGCGACGAAGGCTAAGCTGTAACTATGAAGGGACGCATCTGGTCAGCAATAATGTTCCCATACGATGTAGTGTTCAAATGTTGCACAGTTGGTATCAAGGGACCTAACATTACCCACAGCCTAACACCAGGCAGGATGGGTCAATGGACTCGTACTGCTTACGCCAAATCCTGACTCAACAGGAACCGGGATTTGTCCGACCAGGTGACGGTTTTCCGCTCCTCGGTTAGACAGTAATGGTGCTGGCATATCCCACTACAGCCGCTTCTCGTCTAGCTGATGGACGTGAAACCTGTGCTACAATAACCCCGTCCTTGACAAGGACCGAACTGCCGTTCTGCGTTGTTTTTTGCCCGTTTGTGGCTCACCAGTGAGCTTGCACAATTCTCGCAATTGTCCCTCGACACCTCTCATCCACGACCTTTCTTCCCCTACTGCTGACTGGGTGTTTTTTTGCTTAGGGCGCCATACTCTGTAAACCATAGATACCGCTGTCTGTGAAAATCCCAGGAGAGAAGCCATTTCTGAGATACTGGAACCAGCACGCCTGGCTTCGATAATCATAACACACTCCAGTCGCTTAGGTCAGTCGTTTTTTTCGTTCAATCGTAGATTAACCGAATGCTTCGAAACCTTTCTGCTTTATAACGCAAACCACTGCCCTGTGACTCCCCGTGTGTAGGACCGATCCGTTTTCATAAAGGGGCGATGTACCCAATCAACTGGCCACTGGGTGTATGTTTAGAATCTCAATGAATACAAAAGTATTTTTTATCATTTATTTATATGCTTGATATTTTGAACTTCAGCATGAGATGAAAAGGCTGGCAATCGTGGGGGCTTCAACCAGCTCTCAATGAAGAAGTAATGTTCTAACATCTATCCACGTTGACAGTCTGAACGTGACGTATGACTGTAGCTGTGCCTCTGAGGGACACTGCAGAAAACCTACTTTTTGTCAACATCTGGAGGTCCTCCACCGTTGGAGGGGTTACCTTCTTCTCGTACGGGATCACTGTGTTTAAATACTGAGAGAGAAAGACATGGGAACCCAGATGATACATGACTTCAGTTTATTATTCAAGGCAAAACGCACATGAAAACACATTAGTTTCTAATTAGCATTAACTTCTAATAAATCGAATTCATTCATCGTGCACCCCCCACCCCCAGGATAGTGTCTGGGGATGCAATGTGTAAGGCTTTGCTTATCAACTAAAATACTAATTATGTGATAACATGATTGTGTGTTGAGAACTGAAATTGAGTTAATAAGAAGAAGCCCATTTAAAAGTAGCAGGAGCGTATACGCTATTTTAAACTACAAGTTCACGCCATTTTCATACTGATGACGCTCTCCTCCACTTAGGCCAGTTCCTGCAAGGACCTGTACTAAGGCATTGTCTGATGCTGTGGACTGTGAGACGCACAAGCCCACATCGAAGTGTTTACCTGTTTGTCTGTCCCTGAGTTCCCGAAAGTCTGTCGGATCCCTGTTTGCAGGATGTTAGAGAGGCCCTCCATGCTGAAGCGCTGCGCATGAAGTGGAAAAGTCAGCATCAGAACCGGCTGACCCGGTCACAGAACATCGACAAGCCGTTAGGGGTTTAGGCTCAACGAATGAATATGGACGGGTTTCAGACAGGTTAACTGCGAGACACTGAGATGGTTTATCAAAACCCTCCTCCTAATGGGTTCTTCTTTCCTCGGGTCACGCAATCCTCTGAAAAGAGACAGCTGATAATGAGAATGAAAAGTGCCCAGTCCGACAGTCGACTGCTTCCAAGAATTCCCTTTAACATTAGAGGTTAGGTCCCTCCCACGAGCCTGCTCTTCCTGTAAGCGAGTTTGAAGGCTAATGGGTTCCAGGTCCATTATCTATCCTGCTTCTGCTCTTTGGTGTGAGGCCACTGACCGTTACTGACCACGGCCTCTCCTCCGCACGGCGCAGCACTGACCTTCACGGGCATGGAGCCGGTCTTCTCGGTGCGGACCGTCCCTTGCAGGCTCAGGCCCTTGTCCCGGCGCCGTCGCCTGCTGGTGTCCCGCTGCTCCTTCTGCCGGTTCTGCACCTCCATCAGGGCGGTGATGAAGGCGTTCTTCACCTCCTTCTCGAACTCCAGCTCGTCCCGCCGGGCCAACTGCGTCACCAGCTCCTCCGAGTACTCCCGGATGGCAGCCTCCACCCGACACAGCAGCTCCACCAGGGCCGAGCTGGGCATCAAACGGAGGCCTGTGGGCAACCCATGTGGACAGAGACCCGATGAGCCAAACGGAGACACAGCCCCACAACTCCACATAAACATACAGACCAAGAGCAGACAGTATAGACACTCACACATGTATACACATATGCAAACAAACAGACACACATGCACATATGCAGACAAAGAAAGACACACAAACTCCATAAAAACACAGACACACATACAGAGAACAAACATAATGACGCACAAACAGACCCACGCACACTCTCACACAGACTTACACATATGCTGAGACATAGAGATACACACAACCCTCCATGGACATAGAAACAGAAACACATAGAAACACACACCCACCTTCACACCGACACAGATCCTTACGCGCACAGCCCAAAGCACACATTCATACACACACTTTCACACATTTTCACCCACACGGTGTGACCACATGGTCAGGCAATATGGTCCTCTATGTCTTACCGTATGTTGAACAACAGAGCCTACAGTGAGGCCATAATGCTTTCTCCAAATGAACAGATCAAACAAAAAAAGCTCAATACTGCCTTAATGACAGAAATATGCCGTTTATCCTTATATAAAAACAGGTAAAGCGCTATCCCCCATTCCGCTGACTATACTACGGATCCTGCGTGCCTTGGAGGGTAGACTTAGGAAAGATGATTTTGGCAATTCCAATCGCAACGTTGGGAAACAAGTCGTTTTCACCAATAGCTGCACAGCCCCATCATCGAGGGAGGGGCTATACCTTCATAAGAGCAGTTATTATTGGACGCCAGGGACAGCACCCGGATCTCCTCCAGGAGCGACGGACTGGCCTGCGGCGTGGAGACCCCACTCTCCTCCTCATCCTCTTCCTCCTCGGTCTCCCCAGGGTCGGGTGAGTTCTCCATCATCTCCACAATCTCCTCGATCACCTGGAGAGGCAGGGATATTCCCCTTCCCCCTGTAAGCAGCCTTTCACCTCACCTGCAATCCCAGCGGCATGGGCGTTTGCTGCTTCCACTGGGCCGCACCAGCAGCTCTGAGATCAGTGTCACAGTCTGTGATCTTTTTATTTATAGCTATATTTCACCTTTCTCGGCTTGATTTTGCACACCGCGCATCCGTCAAGTTTGTACCCAATGACAGGCTGGGAATGTACTCTGAAAATCCCCTAAATATTCCCTGCTAGGCTCACTGTGACCTAAATAGGCAAGTCAAAAACCAATTATTCAGCATACCACAGAGAAATTCCATAGCATTAATTAAGTTTGACTAATATATCCTGTACTCACTGTGCATGTGAATACCAAAGATTTAGACTGGGCTTTACTGCATCTGCGTAACCGTTACATTAGTCACCCGACATGCTATAGTCACCCAACTGCAGCGCTTGATAGGAGGTATGCAGTCACCTGATCAGCAGTAATGAGTGGTTCCTCATTCAGACAGTTTGCATTGTCATTTTTCTCATTCATTTCCTCTTCCTCTTTTTCATGGATCTCGAAAGAAAAAAAAATCACACATTTATTAGCCATACTCACATAACCTCAATTACGTAGCTGTGTGGTGTCAAATGGGCATTGCTGCTATTATACCTAGCATGCTAGGTAGGTGTAATTTGTTGTTTTTTCCAGGTATGAGTGCAACGTGTTTATTGTCTACCCTTACCCATCTTTGTGTACCTTGTTTCCATTTCACCCTCACTCACTGAGTCTAAGAGGATGCGTCTATAAGCAGTGCCTCACTCTTTGTCTGCATTCCCTGATGGTTTAGTCTCAGCAATGCATTTCTCTGGGGGTTCTGGGAGATGTAGTTTTAAGTGTGCAAGTAAACAAGAATACTGAATACCATGGCATCTAGGCCTGAATCTTTCAGAGGAGGAATCGCCAGAGCAGTCTGCTGAAAGTGAGTTAGGGATCTAATGACTCATCTTCAGTCCATTATTCTCTGTAACTAATGCCTGTTGAAAGTGGCGCCTGATGACTTTCCCAAGGACTTAAGCTCTCATCTACTTTTCACAAGGATAATCTCTCCACTTTATTCGGCATGGCACCCACATCACTCAGGGCACTTACTCCAGTGTGGGAAAAGCCAATACCAGGAAAACTACTGCACAGTCCTTTCAGTCGGAAACCGAATTATAATATCTAGCATAGCACCTAATCATAATATCTAGCATAACTCACTTTTTAAAACACATTTAACTGCATTTTATTTAGCGTTTCCCAAAACATATGATATTTTACTTAATTTCCCAGTAGTTTTACATGCCTTAAAAATGATTCTTTTAGTTTCAAGGTTTCCCAGGATATACAATAATCACCAAGTCCTCGCCATCCGGACTTCCCACAACCCCCCCACTCCCTGCGTCTGCTCGGGCTGGCAGCAGCACGTGAGAGAGGGAAGGAGGGCAGGGACTAGGTTGCACTGAAGCAGGAAGGTCCAACCTCCTTAAGCTGTCTGACGCTGGCCCCGTCTCAGGCCCGCAGCCAGGGAACGTGATTATGCAACTCCTCTGGCCGCTCCACTGCAGCCGAGCCTCAGCACCCTAATGAGCTAGCCTGCACCGCCCGCGCCCGTGACTGGGCCAGAACCGCTGCCCGTGCCGAGTCTGAACGGGTGAACTAGGAACGCCTAGCTGCTGTTCCTGTTCGCTGCACCGCCGGCGGAAAACGTTAACGAAAAACTGATTTAACAATAAGCGCGAAAACGTAAGAGCAGGCGACATGCTGGAGCGTGCGTTACGAGAGGGCAAAGGAAAGCGCGGTTACCTCCTGGTCGGAGAGGTTTCCGTTCATCCCCTCTGAGTTAGAGTCGCCCCAGCTGGAGACAGAGGAGGGCATGTAGTTGTCTGTCAATGCATCCCAAACACTGCGGAGATACAGAGGAGAAGCCCACAGCTAGCACACATCACCCTCAACCTACTGTTTTGATGTTGCAGAAACGTAGCTGCAACGTCGCAGCAACCTAAAGAGCGTGGAAGTTTGTTAGCTGTTGAAGAACAATCTGCTGCAGCTTTTCTTGAAATGGACCAACAAAGGTTTAAATTGATCATTATTATAACACATATGACATTGCAATGGACACTGTGTATGGCGGAATTGAAAATACATGTGAGTTAAAAGCATTAAAGATATTGAATTGTCTGATTTTTGTCTTTTATAAATATTATTATTATCATTATAATTAACAATAACCATAAAAAAAAAAACTAATCGTCATCATTTTCAGAATAATATCGATAAGATAAAGAGAAGGAAGACACCTTTGTTTTCGAGCAATTCTTAACACAGACATACATAGACATTGTACACAATGACACAACAGACCAGCCTAAATGCGATACAGAATACTAATTTACTCCCCTTCGTATAGCATAAACAATCCTTCATTAAAAGGCCTCTTAGAATTTTGCAATACGCTCCTTTTCTGTCAAGATGGAGCCAGTGCTTAACGGTGGAGTTTGTTGTACTGAATATGACAAAGATGGAGAGAGACCCCCCCCCCCCTTTTTTTTTGGTTTGTTTACCCTCTTCTGGCTCAGTTCCCCAGCCTTCTTAGTGGCACTGCCCAGCACAATAGGAAACAAGTGCCCATTGATGAGCAAAGCCATCCTTGCTTCTACTAACTGGTGGCATCAGCATGCACACAAACGCTCGTCTCCGTCAGGGCAACAGGAACTCACTGGTACCGCTAAATATGGACCACACAGCCACCCAGACAGGGAAAAAATCAATAACAGATTCCCAAAGGCAGTGTAAACATTGCAGAGACGGTAGCGTGCCCTGGGATACCTCCCACAGTCAGCGCATCCTTTTTAAGAATAACAAATGTAATATGATTTTTAAAAACTACACTCATCGCATGGCAAGATTTAGGCCTTTTGCGCCATTCACATTTGTAGACTCCGCAGATGTAAATACGTCATCCATTATTCATCCAGTCCAGATACTAGTCTGTTTTGTCTGCGGTCCTTGGAGCGTAAATAACCGTTCTTTTGAACTGTTATATGTTAAAAAGGAAAAAACCCTTTAGCTGACAGATACATGATTTAAAGCACAATTCCTTACTGGGAAATTCAGATGTAAAGATGTTAGAGAGAAATGAGGGAGAAAAATCTTAAGCAAGACTACCCAAGTCTCTAACATCTTTACATCTGAAAATGTTATGCTGTTTCAGTTGCAAATCACGTGGGTTAGGGCAATGTTTCATGTGACTCATCTGGTGGTATTGTTAGCATTAAGTATAAGTAGTTAAGTAGTCAATTAGGGATGTAAAATATTAAACGGTTTGACATTTTTTGTCACAATTGGAATAGTTTAAACATTTTTTGTCTTTACTACAATATTTACACCCCTGCCTTAGATATTGACATGCATAGCTATATTCTCACATAACCAGGTGCTGTCAGACAATTTTCTTATAATGTGAAATGCAACTACCATAGGTCGGCCAATAAGCCTGTGCCAGATCCGTTCCAGATTCAGTAGCCGTTTGTCAGCTGACGAATGTTAGGCGCCTAAAATTTAGCTATCTATCAGACATGGCGGCTTTACTGGAAAAAGAAAAATAAAGCAGAATAAACCTGCGGTGTTTGTTTTCTTCTTATACTATCCCACCTCCTGCTTGTCCGTTTCTGACCATATTTTGCTATGTCTGTATACTTTCTCCTACAATCCATAACATGGGATAGGTAAGGAGTGGCTATGCTGACAAAATGTTGATCTTCAGTGCAGTGCAAAGCAGTAAGAACAAACTGGCCCACCTGTCTATCCAGCCTTCCATAAAGCACTGAAGCTGCTGAACAATTGAGCTAGTTATTTATTTAATCACTTTATAACCATAAATACTATGTGTCTACTATCATCCTATCATGATCTCTTCAGCGCTTGGTGGCAATTCAATTGTAAAAATGCACAATTACTATTATTATTATTATTATTATTATTATATTATAATAAATATTATATATGATATTATATTATAAGAAAACTCTGCTAATTTTCCAATCAACAGCCTACTTCCAGTTGAGTATTGATTGATTCTGATACCAAGGCTAATCACCACTGAGCTTTTTTAAACATGAAGGGCTATTTTAAGTAACATGAAAAGGTATGGTTTCTGTTTCAAAGCTGGTGTCAAACCATATATTTTGACTACCTGTCGGTTGTGCTGCATGCAGACAAATGGAATAACTGAAGCATATAGGAACATGTTTAATTATTAAGATCCCAGAAAATCTGGTCTATTGTGGGCAGATCCTTACGGCTGACTGGAAAAATACTAGTCGTTCTTGATTTTCTGGTCAGCCGGCTGCCATTTTGCCAAACTAGCTTGCTGTCACAGCATTCACTCTTAGGGGCACAGTTAGGTGTTACATCACTGACTCAGCTTAGATGGAGAAAGATGTGAATTTGTTTCTCATCTGAAGCTACGCAGAAAGGCCTTTTTTCTAAAAAAAAAACAGACAACAGATGATCTGCAGTCAGAGCCAAACTCTACACTCCTCCAAACAGTTATAAATACCCACAGCAATAACAAAAACAGAAATCAATAACACAGCTTGATACCCTCAAGCTGCTCACAACAATTAGAGGGCCAAACGACTTATGAGCATTATCAGAGAAGAAGGTGGACATTATTCAGCTTCACTCACTCTTCATCCTGCAGCCTTTCCTCATCCTCCTCCGTGTGGGACTGGTTACGCACCGGAGCCAGGCCCTCCGTCTTGGTGTTGTAGTTGTGGAAGCACACATTGAGCTTCTCATCAAACTCGTTGACCAGATCCTCCATGGACTTGAAGCTCATCATCTCTGAGAAGTTCTCCAACTCAGAGAAGTCCTCCCGGGCAAGATGGAGAGCCGAGGTGCCGCAGGCTCGCATGGGGGCTGGCTCGGGCTCGTCCACCCTGCACGGTCGCAGGTCCTCGAACTCCTCATCCAGGCAAACCAGCGGAGCCTCCATTTTTCTCAGGCACAGCTCAGCGTCAAGACAGATAACCTGGGGAAGAGGAGACCACTGACTTTCTCAAGTTGCATTTTTTTCTATCTGTAAAGAAATAACTAGTCTTTTTGGCCTGGTCCAAAGGTCCTTTTTTTGTCCCATAAAGACCTTGTGCGCCGACTCGAAGGTTAAAACCAATCCCCTTGTAACACATTCCAGGCAATGTAACATCACACTGAGCTGACTCAGCCACAGTTCAATCCCTCACGCAGAAGATGTGTGAACCAAGACAGAGGAAGAAGATAAGACCGCCATTTCACAGAATATGTACTCGGCAGCCCTTCAAGAAGGAAAGATCAAATTTAGAAGTCCACTGATGAGGTTTGGGAGTCAGAGACTCATGCTAGGATTGGAGAATAAAACACAAAATAAGATAATGCCCGCCCAATGGATGTACTGAGCCCAAATCACTAATGGGGATGGACTCAAAAAAGAAACCTTATCAGAACCTAAATATTGTCACATCGGGATCAAGTATTATTGATTTAATATTACACTGTATCCTTACTTTCAGAAAAATATCAATGTATTTTTTAATATCATGTCTGTCGTATATAAATTACCTATGGGTGTTCAAATGTTAAGGAAAAAAAAGGAATATAAATTTAAATTACATTAGCAATCATTCAACTTTTTAACATACATGTCACAGTATATGCGATACCATATTCTTTCAACATTACACACATTCTTGTACACACATGTACAAATAATCTTTTGAAATATTTACAATTTTTACTTTTATGACACATACTATCTTTTGTAGTTTTCCTCCTCTATTATTTTGATATATTCTTTCAAACTTTTTTCTTCTTTCAATGTGAGAAAATTAAGCAGAAGTGAAGTAGTGTTTGGAGTTGTTTTTTTTTCGTTTTTTTTTTTCATTGTACCAATAAAATAGTATTGTTACAAATAAGTAGTTTAGGCAGCTTATTGTTCCTGGCCAAAAGAAAAGGCAAGGGCACAAGAAGCCATTTAAAACCGGCGTGTGTATGCTTTTTCCTCATATGTCAGCTAAGAGCCTAGCTATAAGAGGCAGATATTTTTAGTGACACACCACCGTAGCATCCCGTACGTTCCCACTGCCAAGTCGACTTGACGACGAATGTCAAACAAACGAATTCCTGCGCCAAGGAACAGAGCCATGAATTGTTGCATTTGGGAACCAGTGAGTATGTTTTTCATTTGGGTTTCTAAATTGACCAGAAGCAATTACATCTAAAACGCTGTAACGCAGTTACCACTCATATTTCAACGGACGAAAGGGTTTGCAAAGGCTCTTTAAACTTGGCAGGTGTAGACACTAGGAGACATTTATGGCTAAACTAACTCAAAATATCCATTAAATCCTACTATGTTTTGTTCGTTTGTTTCTGAATATTTACACAGACAATCGTCAGTCTCGATGCCTTATGCCTAAAGATACATCTTCAGTGATTCTGGGCCCCTCATGAGGGATTAGCAATGTCGTCATCTTTTGTTATTCCGCCCCAGAAATTGTGGGCTCACGTCTAACGTGGCTAACCGGGCATGTGTGTGTTACAATAAGGTTACACCTTCACAGCAATCCAGTCGGCTTTTCCTCAGCACCCAAAAAACCAACCAATCAGGAACAAAAGGGCCAATAGAAGCACCACAGAAGACAGCGTGAAATAACTGTGTCCATTTTACGATGTGGAAAAAAAACACGCACACAGCGCAGGAAATGGAGTCTTACTGTGTCCACATATTTCTGTCTGTGGAAATATAATTTAAGTATATTTGATAATCGTTTCCAATTAATAATTAATATAATACCTTCTGCGGTTGCTAAAATTCTAAAGCAACCGCATAAAGATTTACTAGTGAAGGTGAATTTACCCCTGTTCCACAATATATATTAAAATGACTGAATATGGCTGTACATGGCCTCTCTTGGCAAACATGAATCTGTTTACATCCGTTAACATAAAGATCGGGCACGATTGTCCGGCAGTAGTCATCAGCATTTTGACTCTGGGGCTAATGAGCAAGATTTAATTGAAGAAACTCCATGACCAAACGCCAGTTACAGCATTCGAGTAAAAAAATATCTTGAGGACATGCAAATCCACACACAGCTCTTTGTCATTCCAGTCGGTTTATACATAACAGTCAACGTGTTAACATCGGTGGTACAGTGAACAATTTTAACAACGGATCGTAGTTATCACTGAGAGAAGGTAAAGGATGTACGAGATTTGCTGAACTGGTGGAAGATTAAATGATTAAAAAATCTTTTTAAATAAAGGGAATGACTTACCTGCGACAAATGTGTCTCCGGTTGTGTAGAGGTGAGGAAGAGACTCTCCTGGGCAATGCAGATCTCGGCTACACCACCTTCATCGGCGAATCCCAACACTGGTAAAAGACAGAAATCACAGTCATCCCACTTTACGGAGCAGAAGGACAATAGCGGTGCTGTATTAACTGTTGTTTTATCCCTCTCTATTTTGTTCGTTCGTAGTTTCTACTCCCTTATCTCAGCTTGCAGGGCAAGCAATGGTTGTTTTTCAATCAATAAGCAGCAGCCTACTTAGAGAGCCTGCGCATCCCTACGGCAACTGACAGAATTATCCCCCACCCCCTCCGCCTCTCTTCTCGTCTCATGTCATCTCTGTCCCCGCCCCTTTCACCATCTCTACAGTCATTGTAGCTCAGTCCATCTCAACATTCATTGACGACGGAGCCGCTGACTGTAGTGGGTTTAGCAGAGCTGACACCCCCCTGCTATATCATTCCTAGTGCCTGTTCGTAAATCTATACCAGGCCTTCTTTTGTGTGTTTTTTTCATGCAAGGGAAATTGCACCTGTAATTTATCATTACACTTGATAGGGATAAAGACATGTGAACGTAATCAAACAGGCATTCAAACCCCTCACTTAATTCATTCTGCAGAAGGATTGGATTAATGCGCAAGGACTAAATTGGACAATTTGGGCCCAGATAAAGAGTATAGAAATAGTTTTCCATTTGGAAACTAAATACATCCAGTCGCCTATTAATGGCCGCCATCCAGCGTTAATTTGTTCATCGTTTTATTTAGCCAGTCTCGGTGAAGACACTACACCTGGTTGGATTTAATATGCGATGGAGAAACCTTTTACAAAAATGAGTGAATTCATTTTCTAGAAAGACAACTGATCATGCATCAGCAAATTCTCACGCTTTACCCCCGAGACTCAGGTTTTTCATTTCTGTTGAAAATCTCACAGACGTCCTATTTTCTGGTCTGCAGTTACCCACAAAATACACAATTTGTCTGGCTTTAATTTAATTTCCAAAATCCTTGTTGACCCTGCTCTTACAGAAGCATAACGTCAATATGGGGGAAATTCCAAAATATGTCAGATACTGATACATTTATAGTTCCGACAATATGTCTTGTCTATTATGTTGTAAAACTCTGTTGCTTACTGATATCAATTATTCATGTAATCCATTCAGCATAGAAACCTTTGTCCTTTCAGATAACCCTTTGTTCCTAGGTGAAGATAGATTTTTCTGGTTCTACAAAAACAGGAATGACCTGATTTTTCTCAATAAGCATCCAACCCCGTTTCCCTAGCACTCCTCCACAACCCAGTCAAAAAGGACTTAAAATTGCGGAGGCCTCGTTGCCATGGTAATTTGGATTGCACAGCTGAGTATTGCACTTGAGGTGGTCGCCGTAGATAGAATTGAAAGAGAGGCAGACCCCTTTCCGCCTCCTCCTTGTTAGCTTCCTATGTTTCCATTTGATTTGAGGGAAGAGGAGATGACGTACCAGAACCGCCAGAAATATATATGCTTCTAATTTGTCTCAACCATGGAGGAAGGCAATACCCTTCAATATACTTTCTTACAACGGAGAGAATTTTTAGGTTATTATCAAAACCGTGGCTCCCTAAAATAGAAATATTAACCTACACCAATGGGTTATTTCCCTCAAGCACATTAAATATCTGAGATGAGATACTTCAGATCTCACAAGAACATTTAATGTAATTCGCCGCAATCTTCTAAAATCTGGTGGCCATGACAGTTCTGTCTATTTTTTCTTCCGAGCCATTGCGGCACCACAGCAACCGCAAAATCTGATGTTTAATGTTTCAATTTCAGGGAACCATGATTAGGATAATAACCAAATGTTCCCTTTCAAATATGAAATGTGTAACCATCACTAATGATTACCATAACTGTCATGAGGACAGCCGTAGGGCTCTACACAAGCTGATTAGCACGGAAGACGCCAGGGGTATGCGCAGGCATCACACCCACCAATAAGTTGGCGATGGAAGCCAGAGCATTATGCATCCACAGCGTTTAGCCAGTAGGATCTGGAGAATGCGTGGGAGGTCGTCCAGACCGCAGGGTAGCAGATGTCGATAACGGATGCACCCTCAAACATTGTCCAAGAAGTGGCCCGCCCTCTCCTGGAATGGCCAGTGAAATTAGACGAAGGCAGCTTGCTGAGCAGACATGTTTTTTTTTGTTCAATGGCACAGTGGAAAAGTCTCTGCTTGGACCTTTTAGCCATGGGTCTGAGTTTGGCCTTGCCCCTCAGACACATGACAGACAAACAATTGTTCTAATGTACATAAGCTCTCTGTCCTCTCCACATTATATGCCAGCACTCACACTAGGAATAGCATGTGAAGGAGATGCTCTCTGTCTGACTGGAAAGTCGGTGAACATAAAAAAGCCTTCAGGTCCACGGACTCACTCAGTAACACTTAGCTTTGCTGAGTGCATTAGTTCTAGGAGACACAGAGTCCACTTTCACAGGGCAAGTCGAAATCACTGCCAGGTACACCTTCAGAGTAGAAGGTTACTTGCTTTCATCAAGCAATAAGAGCATGGGTTCATTCCTGCAGGATTTCTCCAGGCTGCCCATGACACTCTGGGTCTCTTTTTATGGAGAACCAGAGGGCTATGCACCGTCTCTCATACCAAAGCTGTCTTAGATGAGGTTCACCATCTGATGGTAAGCCGTCAGGATGATAGAGAAACTGGTAGGAGGCCTGGGAAAGCACATGCATTTTAAGGAGTTTCTCTGACACCCTGCAATGCTTGTTAGGGCATGCAGCATCCTTCTTGACATCAGAGCCAGTGCGGGAACAGCTGACCCCAAGGGTGGAAAATGGGTGATCCATATCGTGCGACAGCTGAGGCAGTGACCGGGTGTGGCTAAGGGACAAATGGTGGGAGCTTCCCTAATTGCTGCAAGCTAGCCATCAAAATGGGCTAGAGATGGGCTTATTTAGATGGGCTAAGCCAGGTCCAGCATGTCTGTGGCCATCGGCTTTAGCGGCATAAGAATTCCACCTTAGACACTTAATTCTGTGTGTCTGAAAAAAGAGACAGAACTATCATTTCTGCCAGATCTTCAGAGATTGTGGTTACATGACGGCAAGCGCACTTGTGAGATTTGGCATAACTGCCAAGATAATTCTGGGTTCTTGAGGGAAATAACCCATTAGTGATGATTATATACTTCGCATTTGAAAAGGTACTATTGTTGTCGATACAATATTATACAACCTCAAAGTGTGCAGGCTTTTATCATAAAAATACAATATACACATACATATATATATATATATATGCCATCAAAATATGTGTGTGTGTGTGTATATAAATATATACGCATTTTTTAAACTTGCGGACAGTTTTACTGCCGATATTGCTTTTTAAGCAATTTGGTTCTTAAAACCCGATGCTGAGTTGCAGTGAAACTATACAGAGCAGTCATGTGTTCACGTGAAAGGGGCATGTTAATCAGTCAGCAATGGCTAGCGTAGGAGCAGAAGAACTCGAAAAGCCTCCCGCACCATTCAAATCGCAGGTATGGTGGCATTTTGGCTTCCCCGTAAAATATAATAATGACGGAAGAAGGGTGCTGGACAAAACTGTTACAGTATGTAGGCACTGTGGCATCAGAAAGCCATATGGAAGTGGCAATACATCGGGCATGGCCACGCATCTGAACCGACATCACCCTGGTGTGCCAATGACAGGATTACCGCTGCATTTAAGCAGTCCTTTGCAGCAGAATCAGAACGTGCTAAAGCGATTACCAAATCTATCGGGATGTTTAACGCTGCAGACATGAGGCCATACTTCGTTGTGGAAAACAAAGGGTTTAAAAATATGTTGAAAGTGCTTGCGCCACGCTACGAAATAACCTCACGCACCCACTTCAGCAGGAAGATCGTGCCAGAACTTTACGAACTGGAAAAAATCTAAATGGTCGCGGACTTATCTAATGCATCCTCTATTGCGAGACGGGTTGACTTCAAGTGCTTCAGAAAACTACGTAACTGATTGCTCGCTACATCACAGAGGACTGGAGATGCGAAGTCCGGTGGTAGAGGCACGCCCCCTCCGTGAGAGTCACACAAGCACAAATCTAGCGCAGGTATTGATAGAAGCAGTTGCAGAGTGGAAGTTTAACAGGCACAATACATGTAGAAATATACCAGTCACCACAGATAATGCCAAGTATCAAGTACATGCAGTGATAGAAGCTAGACTGGGGCCACAGATAGCTTGCTTTGCACATGTGATAAATTAAGCATCCCAAAGGGGAATCTCAGTGAACCAGATGGACCGCCTCAATGGGAGGATCAGGAAGGTGGTTCCCTTCCACAGAAGCACAACAGCAACTCATGTGCTTAAGCACAATGTGCTTAAGACCACGCAAGAAACGCTACAGCTCCCAGCCCACAAGCTCATACACAATGTTACAACAATACAGAACTGGACATGTTGGGGCGCTATCTTGAGCAGCAGGCAGCTATATACTCTGCACTGAGAGAGAAGACACTGAAAAAAAATATCAGAGACATTGTTACCTTGTCTGATGATGATGTAAAAGTGGCAGAGGAGGTTCGCCAGCTGCTCAAACCTCTCAAAGCAGTCACAACCCTATTAAGCACTGAAAATGCACCGTCTGGGTCCATGATCCTACTTCTGAAAACCAGGATTTTTCAATCCATGGCTGCAAATGAGGAAGACAGCACCATTACTAATATTGGCATTTTTTTTTTTTAAAGACTCAAAGCAAGGGAAGTTCCACTTGAAAAAACTAAAGAAAACATCACACAAAATAGTATTTAATCAAATGCTTACTGGATTCACAAAAGAAGAATTTTTAGAATTTCTAAAGTATATAATCATATTGTCCAAGAGATAGAGAATAGAAGAATTAAGTACAATTAGGCTCACCTATCCATATTTATTCAACCCATATTGAAGTCTGAGATTTTAACACAGAAATCCCCTGGCCTAACTTATTGGGCAGTGAAACAGCCGAGTCCTAAATTAGTACTTATTGGCTGGGTAATCCATTCCACCTGTCCGATAACAACATATATGTTTTATAGTAGATTTAGATTTTCTTTGTTAAACATTCAAGTTCGTCTAAGGAATACCAGTATGTCCAAGTCTGCCTTCTAGTGGACATATTCATGCCTTACCATTTAAGGTTGTAAAAAAACAGCCAAATATATTCATAATAAAATTTTACGAATTACTATTCGAAATTATAGTTCAACAAAGAAATGAAAGATCGGACAGGCGGAGCTGGGGATTGCTGGAGTCCCTTAGAGAAACTATAGATAAAAATGTAACTCTAAAAACTCTATACCACGCAATCTGGCATGAACACCAGCTAGAAATGTGTGCCTCATTCCTGATGCACCTCTATCACTGAAGACATGCCCCCATCCCATGCATTTAGCCACAAAAACCACTTAAATGTTTTTATTTAATTTTTAATCTGAGAAATGGGATTAAAGCAATATCAAAATACAGAAGCACAAAATACAACTATTTATGGAACAAGTATCCATCGATCTTATATCCTATTTGAAAATCAAAAGTTACAGTTTCTATATAATCCTTAGTATTGAAATTCCCTTTCACTATCTGACTGGTATCTTAAAGCTCACTAAAAACATGTTTTGATAAATTTTAAATCATATATACCTACATCTCTGTGTGTATGTTTATTAATATATATTATACATTCTGGGAATATAATTGGAAAAGGTATGCCTATAGAGCCATTTTAAGCAGTCTGTCTGCACAGTTTTATTGAATGTTAGGAGAGTGAAACACAAACAATTAAGATGAAAAGAACAAAAAAAAAATTAAATAGTATTTCATGATACTTTAAAAAATATACATATGAATACTTTAGATCATATATTTCCAGTTTTTTCAATTTTTTTAATCAGATGATAACAGGTCATGGGGCGAGGACACAGTTGCCGGTCGTATCGACACGTGATCATTAGCTGATGTTAGGTCTTTATGTTTGCTCTATGCCCAGAGGGACAGGATTACGGTGAGGGCACATTTTATGCTACACACCAACCAACAACTGACCAGGGTTTTTTTGCCTTACTTCTGCATTTCATTGCACTTTTACTCAGAACACACAGAGCCATACAAATTAGAAGATTGCAAAAGTGGACGATGAGTTACAGAAGCAAACAGCTGCGTTGTATGAGTATTATTTTGGCAAGGTTGACGTTTAAAGGCTTGGTGATGGACAGAAAAGAATGCATAAGCACTACCGGTTGCTACAGATACAAAGGCAGACATATTCGGTTGTTTTTTCCCTTCCGACCCTGGAAACCTTGGAATGTGAATGTTTTACTAGTGGGAATGACGCTGAAGCCGTAAACGTTTCTCGGGCTTTGAACTGAAAACCTGGTTTTGGCAGACGCTTACACTTAGGCACAATTTTAAGACCATCCAAAGATATAAATTGCACTATTAAAGAAATGCTGACAATATTAATATCAAAATATACTGGTAGCGTTAATGGAAAATTAAAAAAGGTAGAAAAATACTGCAATTTTAAAAGAGGCAAGTCCAACTGGGTTGAAGATTCTTCTTTTGTAACACTGGACAGCAGAGGGCCCAACAGTGTGGAGAGTGGCCGAAGGCTTCTGCTGGGGGAACTCGTTAATCTAAAGCTGCCACCCCTGGGTTTCTTTGCCCAGTTAGAAATACCAGCATCAATATCCATGATCAAAATATCATATACCAATATTAACCCACCCAGCCTCCCACTAATGTTAAGATTTTGTTTCCGACAAAAATACAAAAACTACGCTGTTATCTCCTTACCCGTAAGAATCCATCAGAAAACAAAAAAAACTTTAATATCCTGTCTGCGTTTTCATAATAAGGGTAACAACAAATGAAAAATTCACAATAAAAATAAAGTTGACATACAAGGCGATTCCAGGGCTTTGAGTGTTTTTTAACCACAAACACTTGAATTTTGATAAAGTGTTCCAGAATTGGATTCCTGGCCAGTGACTTGACCACATTGATTTAGTGAAAGTTTTTATATCAAACCACAACCAGCATTAAAAACACCTTGCACTAACTAAGGGCCTCTGCTGAAGTGTCAACACTTACTTTAACTGGCTTTAAATACCAAAAACCTTGTTTTAATCAGTACAGAAAAAAAATATATCTATATTTCACAAAATGTCCTTAGAAAGTTTACAGGGTAGAGGACAATATGCTGATAAAGGCATCAGAACAAGAGGTTCCAGAAATAACTTGACAAAATCAACTGGGAGCTGGGAAAGCAGTAGTTAATGGAATGTTTTATGCAGGTCAGTATTCAATTTGTCTAAGAGCTAACACTTAAACTCGCACAACGAATTGGATGACAATCCCCAGGTGAGCAATTTGAGCTCTGTACTTTGACCATGATCTGAGTTTGTAAGACAATAGTGTACAAAACGGGACTTGTTTAGTAAAGGCAAACGAAAGAGACAGAATCAAGTTCAAGTGTTGCCTGAAGGTTTCTCCAACATTCTTGTTCATTTGTGTGAACTGTAAAGGGGAACGTATATAGAAGTATATGTAGTGGCTACATTGATGTACAAAAACCCTATTAAAGACTACTGGATCAAGCAGATCTGCTTGGCTTTCAGGGAAGACATACAGATAGTTTATGGGGGAGGATAATGGTTAAAATTACCAACTTTAATCAAAAACAAATAATGAAAATGCAGCCTTTTTCACTCATAGGATGTTCTGAACAGTGACTCTATACGATCTCTCTCAGCCTTGATGATCCCTTAGTTTAGCAAGCGATTATAAGGGAGATTCCCCCCCTCACTAATTCTGTCAGAGAAGTTTTGGGCTAGACGGCATAATGGAGGTGCCCCGGCCATCCCTTTGTCACACATTCACCCTCACCCCCCCACCCCCCCTACCCCCGAGCACAAACACAGATCAGATGGGAGTCCCTTTTCTTCTAGGAGGCTGGGACAGAGTTGCAGATCTCAGTTGCCATCCTCCTTGGCCTGGGCCAGCGCCTTCTCAGCGGACGCAGAGCCCTCAAAACGCTGCGAGGCAATGGCGGCTTGGTGGGACATGCTCTTCCTCACAACGTCCCCTTTCCTCCAGAGCGTGATCTCCTGTGGAGAGGGGGACATGCGTCAGTCTCTGCCTGTCTTCTCTGTTATTATAATGCATTCCTCGGAGGCCTACCGATTGCAATTTCTCGTCAAATACATTTCCTATACCACAGGATAATCTGAATGGTCATGGTTGAACAGGGGACTCTTGCTTTAGATCACTGGTTATTGTGGGAAAATGGGGATGAAACTTCCACCCGACCATTTAAAGCAGTTGTAATTAGCAAGTTTGCAAGTTTTGCAAATATCTTCTTGGCACACAATGTTATCAATCATCATCCCCAAAGCGGTTCCAGTTACTGTCAATGTCTTGAAGTCCTCCTGCAAGTTTTCCCATATAAAAAAACCCGAAGTAGGACTGCTATTCTGGACGCTGCCTGGGAATATTTGCCTGCTGATCAATTCAAGGGTAATAGAAAAAGTAGCGAGACACAGGACCACCCGTACCTGCTGTTTGAAGTACCGCCTCTCCTCCTCATCTATTAGCACCAGGTTGAGGTAGTAGCGCACAGAGAACTTCTTGTTGATGTCCCTCATGGTAGGAGTCATCTCGTAACCAGCCAAAAACAGCCGGATCGGAATGGACTCTCCTGGAAAAGAAGATGACGCACATCAGGAGTTCACCAGAAAGTTAGTTTTGCATGAGGGGTGTGAATTAGCTCTAATGTGCCGTTTCAATCTACTGTTTATGCAGCAGCCCTCTGACCCATCTGCAACTTTCTCACTGAGAGTTAAAAAAAAATAATTTGACTAAGCTTTTTATGCTATCCAAAGATTGGCAGAGGATTAGAAACAGATCAAGCAAGAGTTATCAGCCCATGAAACTGCATTGTAAATTGCAACTATATATATATCTCCACATATGGACGAAACATTAAGACCAGTATTGTTTTTTGGCTTGGATTACATTTTTTATGCAGCTGTATATTGAACTAATTTGAATTGTGAGGTCAAAGGAAAGCGCTAACCATAGTGTTTTATATATCAGCCATTTTTAATTAATCTTTAACACTTCTAAGCTCATGTCAGATACAGCCCTTGTCTATTACATTGTCACACACAGGCACAGACACCTAAATGCGTCCCACTAAAGTGCAGTCTGTACTCACCACAGAAAACAGAAAAGATAATAAAAAGGTTTCAATTGGTTTATCTGTCAGAAGTTAGCAAGAAAGCTTCAGTGATGGAGACTGCTGTAATGCATTAACTGGAAAATATGCTTCATGGTTTATTAAAGCAATTGCTGGTGGCATGCAAATGGAATGCTCCCTCATCCATGTATACCACAAACAACAAGCAAACCACCAGACATATCTATCATTATTATAATGCACCTTTCCTGGTGCCAAAAACTCTTCTACAGATAACACTACATTCATTATTATTCTTATCCACACCACACAAATACGCCACGACGTGTACAAATGACATGGATTAAAACATGGACATCTCAATACCTCTGACTGGCGCCCCGTCCATTATCTCGTATTTAGCGATGGTGTCATTTTCGTGGTAGACGTTGGGACCTGTGCCCGTTGTTTCCCGCTTGATGATGTCAATCTCCATGTGCTTAATCTTAATCCGTACCAACAGGAAGTAGATTTTGCCCACAATGACATCTTTCAGGTGGTACCTACAGTTTTAGATGAAGATTTGTTTTGACAACAGGAAGGAATATCTCCCATCATGAAGGAATTTTGAAGATTCCTTCTTTTTCAAGAAAGATTGCTAATATTCAGTAAAACCAAAGTCATCATTTAAAAATGTATCTATATATAGTTGCCATTTAGCAGCATTATTTCTCAAGAAATGTATAAGTTCCTCTTTTTTTCCCCCACTTGGTTTAGTAATGCATTTTGCCTAAATATAGCAGAAACTGTACCAGAAATGGGAAGGGAGTTTTAAACTGATCTGACAACCAACCAAAAGGAACCTTTTGTAGTTTAACATTAAATTACAAATATGTACAGATGAGAAAACTCTAGCCACGGTGGTAGCCTAAAAATAGTAGCACATGACAGTTAAAAAGGTAGGGCAAAAGTAAACCAAACTAAAATGTTCACAGCTTGACCTGGATACAGTTGTGCATCTGTAGTCACTGCTATCAGTTGTAGGAGAGAGAGAAAAACTTGGTCCTGCGTGTTCTCAAGGTTTTTTGTATTACATCGATGGGTAAATTTTCTCTCACTTATTCTGGGATTAGACATAATTTTGAGAAGTGTCTAAGTCTTTAGTTATATTACAACAGATAGTTTTAAATTATGTAAAAAATATGTTGGTTATTGTTATAATATTTGGTTTTATAGATTAAATAAATTAATACAAGTTAATTCAATTATTATTTAATTAAACTATTATTAGCTTAGAGCAAATTCTCCCCAGCTAACGCCCACCCCATTGTTTCTGAGAGAAATTTTGATTATTTCTTATTCTGATAACCGAAAAGCAGTTACGACATGTCCGAAGTATAATCGTTTAACACATTGGTATAGTTTTTTATCTAAGCCAATCACCCCCAAGCTTTCCATCTATTTTTTAATTTTTTACCTTTTTACATACTCTATAGGTTCCACTAATATTGGTGATCACTTATACATACATAGATATTGTTCTTGGAGATATGGCGATATGGCAAATTGAAGTTTAGAAACACAATATATCAACAGAAAAATCAGTGGGTAAACGTCAAGGCTTAGTACATCGGTTGATTACTAAAGTTTTCTTTTCAAGAGTTATTAAATTTTTTTAATGAACTTAAATTTTAAATTGAATTTAGGCAAGACATGATCGTGCAGTCAATCGCAGCGCTGTCTGTGTTTCTCTAGCTAAGCTTATCTCTATTCACAGCGTGCCTGGTTGATGCAGTCACAACACAAATTCAAAGGGGGCCTTTCAATGGATGAGAACAGATGGGGAAAAACATGATGCAGAGGAGGGACAAAGGGAGAAAAAACGTTTTAAAATCTTTTTTTTTTTTTTAAACCCGTAACCAGAGGATCGGAATCAGAGATGCTGCGGCAAAACCATAGAAATTGGCCCCTTCGTTTTTATAAAAACACTAAGACTCTATCGACGTGCACATACTGCGTGATTAACACATGCTCCAAAAGTGAATCCCTCTGCCTTACTTGGACTTGTTATACTCAAACTCAATGTGCAGACAGTCTTCAATGCCCACTTCCATCTTAATGGAGGAGTTGAGTTCGGGGTACGTGCTGAGCGTGTGCACCACAATATCCATCTCCTTACTGACGTCGTTCAGCCTCCGGCTAATGGTAGCCCGAAGAAAATACCTGGAGAGACAAAGAGCAGGCTCAGGAGACTCAGCGACTCACGTCTTGTGAAGTATTTTAAGATTAGAGGGTTGGGTGGGGGTGTATAAAAATTCAGCAGCCTCTGAAGCGCTTCAGTCACTTTAGTACTAATTTTACTGCATATGATGTTTTTTTTGCATTATAGTTATATTAGGAAATGTCAAGAAAATATTTATATTTTTTGAATGGGGGTTATTTTAAGGCTTCAATAAACTAAAAGTAGTGGAATACATGTCAAATAGTGTAATATCACAAACCATTAATGACATTATTAATTAATAATGTGTCAAGGTTAATCAAATTGTAATTGCCATTTGGATAAATGTATTATTTCCGTCTAACAAAGCACTTAAGACAGAAATTTGAGAAGAAAGGACACCGGTGGTGGTACAAAAGGCAGCAGCACCTACCGTAGCTTGACGTTCTGGCCTGTGTAGGACTCATAAGGTTTCTCCACATGTGTGAACTCAAAGTCAAACATCTGGGACTGAGTGAGTTCACCAGGTCGTGCCAGGTCTTTCACCAGGGAGACAAACTCATGGTGGTTCCCCCTGTCGTAATAAAGCTCTGTGAAGACAGGAAGAGCAGCCTGTCAGGCAGACAGAACTCACATAGAAGGGTTACGAGCTAGGTCAGGGCAGTTTTACTCCCGTCTTTGAGAGCAGCAGCGTGTGTGGAGTGCCTGTCCACCTTTTAGTCCGACTCATAATCTCACCTGATGTTTCCAGGTGTACCACAGACGCCAATTGAGAGGTAGTACAAAAAACACCCACAGATCCTGCAGCTCAAGTTGCCCCCCCATCATCTAAGCTATGTTTACACATAATATGCGACTCTGCATAACACAGCCCATGACCTTTAAGCATTCATCCAATAGAAAACACAAGAAAGAACTTCCTCCTAAAAGTTTGACTGAAAATTGATTAAATAATTCCCAGTTTCTGAGTTTCCTGAATTGTTTGTTTCGATATCTGCATAGATCACACATTTATTTGCATGTGTGTCAGGTTCTTGCTTAAATTTACTGATTTAAAAAAAATATACTCATAATTATTGCCTTTCTCCAACAAACAACAAGAGTATTGAAAGAGCCTTTCTAACATCAATACTTCAGGCACGGTTCAACAGCGTAAATGCTACTTTTTTTATTTTTTAACTGCCGAACAACAGACACAAACGCATGAACCAGTGAGACATGGGTTATCTAGCATACAAAAAAGCATTTCTCCAGCAAAGTTCTCCTGCAAAAAAAAAAAAAAAACAACAAAAAAAATATCGACTCGTGTGAAGGCTCTTTTAAGCTTCAGTTACTTAAAGTACCCTGAAAAAGTATTTGACAGTTCATCAGATCGTCAACCAAAGCCCAATATTAGATAAAATGGAACATAATTTGGCAAGGAGACAAAATGTTGATATTCATTTAATTAATTTATTTAAATAGGTTATGCAACAGCCAATCTCTTTGCGTGAAAAAGTAATCGCCCCCTTAGACTTAATTGGTTATGCCATCTTTAGCAGCAATAACTAAAAACTACAAACTTCCAGTAGTTATTGATTAGCCTCACACAGCAAATTGGTGGAATTTTGGCCAACTATTTCGACTCATAAACAGCTTGTTTCAGGACCTGCCACATTATCTCAGTGGGGTATAGGTCAGGACTTTGACTTAGCCATTCCAAAGCATAACATTTCTTGTTCTTCAACCATTCTGGTGTAGATTGTAGTGTTTCAGATCATTGTTTTTCTGTATGACCCGGCTTCACTTCAGCTTCAGCTCACAGATGGGTGGCCTAACATTCTCCTGTAGAATTGTCGGATAGAGCAGAATTCATAATTACTTGATGGAAAGACGTCCAGGTCCTGATGCAGCAAAGCATGACACTCCCACCACCATGACTGACGGTTGGTATGAGGATCTTATAGTGGAACGCAATGTTTGGTTTTTTGCCCCCCCTAGACATAAAGGGTAATTTTGGCCAAAAAATTCCACTTTTGACTCGTCAGTTCACAGAACATTTGCCTTGCTACAATGCCATGAATACCATGTTTGCACAGTGTCTTACTAACGGGGGAGTCATTAATTGGGAAGATCACTACAGTCCAAAACTTTCTCCATTTGGCCAATATGAACTTAACTGTGAAGCCCAAGAGAAATCGCTTTGTAACAATTTCCCAAGTGATAGGCAACTATTTTTTCCCCACGTAATAAATATTTTGATCATAGCATGATGTACCTCTAGAACCTGTATGCAGACATCAGCACATTGAGAGTAAGGGCCAAAGTTAGTCATATTTATATTGGGAAGGGCTGTCCCAAATCAGGCCTGAATTTTAGCTAAAATAGCTGACTTAATCCCTTTAACTGGGTTGCGTTAACTAGTGGGAAATTACTTTTTCACACCTCAGGATTACATGTTTGATTATCTCGAACAGAAATGAAAGAGGGGGTGGGAGTGACTCCCTCTATTTACCAAAACACACCAAAAAATCTCACCAAATTCAATGTGAAACTGGATGCTCCTGAATCCTGGTAAATATATGCTGAAGCTACTTAATATTTACCAATTATCATAATAAACGTCTATAAAATTATGGGACTGCAGAACAGCCGATTGTGCACAGTTTGTGAGACAAGGTATTTGAAGCACGTATCCAATACACCCAAGCTCCAAGCTCCAAGCTTGGGAGACATTTTTATATGATTCCTGATTATCAAGAAAATGTTTTAGCAAACAGGTATTTCCTCTCTCTCATTTAATAAGAGTCAGTATTTTTCCCTTTTCCCAACTGCAGAAACAGTGCTCAGGTAGGCATTTAGATATGGAAACTAGATTAAGTTTAAAGTAGCCATCATATTTGAATTAATTCAAACCACATAAACGGTCCGGGGAAAATACTTTTTAGTGTTTCAATTTAGTGCGTATATCTAAAAATCAGTAGATACTGTGAAGTATCAGTGGATCGGTGCACTTACAGACTTATTTTGACCTGCAGATTCGTACCCGGCAAAACCAGTTCAACTTACGAATAAAGGTAAGAATAGTCTAGTCAATATCTCTGACTGTAGTAATAAAAGTTCTAATTAGCTATATAAAATGAGCGTCACGTAAGTTTCTTGCGGCATTGCTACATTAATACATACACACTGACCGGTTTGAAGGCCACGTTTTACGACGAAGAACCCCGTGTTAAAACAAATGCTACAAAAGCGCCAATAACAAAACGGACGTGTATAAATTAGCTACTTTCTTTTTCTCTAAATAAATATATATATATATATATATATATATATATATATATAGACAAGCAGTTGACGTGCTGCTGTGCAGGTATACAAACACGGTTAGGTGTGCTGTGTTTGTTGTGTATATTAGCTGCAGACTGCCCCCGCCCCCGTTTGAGTGCGTTTATTTCCATAGCCATACGTTTTATTTTTTTTAACTTTATTGTCCTTTTTCAAATGCAGCGTCAACGTAGGTTTCGTATTGCGATTGCGCTCAGCGATATCACGAGACTGGTCTTGGTCGCAGTCTTGTCAACCACAATTCTAGCTGCACATTTAAAAAATATATTTAAAAACGTACCGACAATTATATAGATGTTAAGTCATTAAGTAAATATTATATTTTTGGCTTTACAAAAATCCTCGATAAATTAATTTTGAATTCACACTCTTGTTCATATCGAGTTTTAAAATACAACGCATCAGTTTCAGATGCACCTTACCCTCCGACTACACTCTGAAGACGGGCCTGTGCCGTCGGCAACCTCTTACCAATCTGCCCAATGAACTCGATCTTGATGCCTTGATGTTCGAGTCTTTTCCCTGGGTTCTTGAGGGTAACGTTCACTTTTCCGGATACCGTCTCGCCGTCATAGAAAAGAAAATACTTGTCTTTTTTCCCATCTTCTGTCTTATGCTCCACTTTTTTCCTTGTTTCAGCGTCATTCAGGACTATGTCAATTTCTGCACTTTGACCAAAACTAAAGAAGCTCATCACGGCACTCTGGATTTAACTTTTTAAAATAAAAACCTAATCCAGCCTCACATTAAAATGTCCCCCTTTGTAACAATCTTGGTTAAACTAATGTACTGTAACAATACCCCCCCCAGCCTGAGCAGAGTTGTGACAAATTAATGTAGCTAGTTCTAAATGTTTTCAATTGAGAGACTGCAGCAATGTTTAAGAAACACTTCCGATAAGCTGCTCTTCTGTATGCGCATGCGTACAAATGAGTCAAGGTGTCAGTTATGCACATTTTCTTTCATACGTTTTCATTTATGAATATTCTCTGCAAGTAACTACAAGTATAGCTTTAAAAATTATGAAGAATGAGGTATAAATATGTATATATATATAAATGTTTTATTTTTTACATGACACGACTACACAATCATATAGGCTAAAGGATTAATACGATCCTAATGTAAAACGACAAAAACAAAAACAAATGGCAGTTGCCCAAATATTACAGATAACAGTGCGTCAATTAATTTGCCCTCAACATGTTTTGATCACTTCCCGTTTAGGGCGGAATTGTCGAAAGATTCAATGTCCTTGGATATCAAAATAAATCTTTGCTCGCGATATGCTTCAAAATCATCACTAAAATCTCGAATTATTCAGTTAGGTATGAAATATTGCCAAGAAGGGATTCTTTAGTTTTCAAAGTGCAGAAATTGACATAGAAACGTAGGATCATATTTGTTTTTTTGAAATCCCAACTCTCCCACATTTAAGCCATTTTCAATGCAGTCAGATTTTTTATATATATTAACTTCAGCTGTGCTTTTTATTTGAACACGAGACAGTCGTACAATACAAATAATAAGCCAGCATCCTTCAACAATTACTCTTCAAAAATATTTTAAATATGTGAGGCACAAGAAAATATTTGAATGTGTCGAAGGCTACCCAAAGAAGTGGCACTTTTATTTTGACAGAAAATATCTGGCAAGAGAATACAATTTGGATTTCCAATATTCTACAACATTTACATCCACATTTAATTGGTCCAAAAACATCACATGGAGAATTCTGACCAATCATGGCTGAAGACCAAAATGTGCTGCTTGAGACGGCGAATTAATCATATTAGTAGACGCCAAAAAAAACCCAAACCAAAACAAACAACAACAGCATTTGATCAAAACACGATACGCAAATCCACTAAACAAAAATGAAATAGGCTTGCATGTTAATAAACAAAATTAAACAAGTTAAAAAAAGAGAAACGGTTATACAAATCCGCGCATGCGTATTTTATTGGGCGCGTGAATTCAAAGCAACCATGGAGTTGGTAAACGCACTAGAATTGTTGAAAATAAAAAATGTTTCTGTGGGTAAGTCTATGTTTGTTTTTACTTTCCCCTAACAAAAGTCTATTGACAAGCCCGCATCCATGACACCTAAAAAGGCATGGCTTTATTTACGACGTTGTTAATTAGTTGTTACGAAAACGTTACTATGTCAGCCACTGGGTATTTTCTTTACAGAAAATGATGCTAGCTAGTTACCTAATTCTACGCATACGTATATTAAATGATTTGTGTTACGTAATTCATTGAACGACTAACGTCAATACATCTCTAGATGACCTCTCTTGAAAAGATTTCTACCTGACAATATTTTATTAGACCAGTGTTGCTACATGGCTAAAATGCTTTTCTTCGGTAGCATGGGTGGATACAGTTTGGGATTTGGAATTCACCGAAACCGATCCGTTAGACGTTGCCATCGCAGAGGAAATAACTCGGAATGGGTCGGAGGCGTTCAAAGATGTTTACAGGCACCTGCTGCCTTTCGCGACGGACGGCGGAGGAAACCACGAAGTAAACTATGCCGAAATCTCACTTGCTGTATACACAAAGCAGATATTCTCATACTGTTGCTGAGACTTTTATCAGGTGTTGTTTTATTCGCCAGTGCTCCACCGGATTGCTTCTTGCTCATTAAGCTCTTTTAATACACTTATCGTTGGATGTACTTCCGTCCAGCCACCGCGATGTAGCGGTATAATAAAACCACCCGTCTCTTATCCTATTATGTACTATTGTCTGTTTTATTCTAGAGTGTCTGGACTGTATTTGGGGAGAATGGAGTATCGGCCAGTGCCCTCGTTGCTGTGCTTTCCCACTTCATCCTTGGGATGAAGTCGAAAACAGCCAGTCTTCCACAGAGGCTGGACACGCTGCAGGCGGCGTCCCTCTACATGCTCATTCTGGGAATCCCAGGTACATGTGCCTTATGTTCTCAAGTTGAAGATTTAGTTTTTGTAGGCCCATTGTAGGTGTGAATACTGTCCACTCAACAGCTGAGAAACACAGCTGGTGGCAAAAATAGTGTATATTTGACACTGGAGTCTTATACTCACAATCATTTATATATATGTGTGTGTGTGTGTGTGTGTGTTAAGTAAAATGTAGCATTAGCAATTAAGTAAATTTTAGTTGTGTTCAATGTGTGGTTCGTTTTTGGTGTGTCATTGGTGATGTCCCCACCCCACAATACAGGTAGCATTGCCAACAAAGTGTTTCATCCAGTTCTGTTCGAAGAGTGTTTGGGTTTGGCGAAGAAATGCTGGCCCACGGAGTCAGGCAAGAAGCGCAAGAAAGACTTGCTTAAGAGTTCGCAGGCTGACAAAGGCAGGAAACGGTCAAAGCCCCCTAGGCAGAAAGACGAGGATGTAAGGAAATTTATCTATAATTACTGTAATTTATCTGTTTATTATTATTATTATTATTGGTTATAATTTTTCTTTTCTGTTTTTCTTCTTTGTTTGGTTGTACTTAATGGCATTGTTCTTTATGAAAGAGGCGCTCCTTATCCATTTCTTTACCCACAGATGGAGATTGATGAGTCTGAGGAAGGGGACCTTGAAGAAGAGATGTTGTTCTCTGCTCGGGAGCTCCAGAGTATCAGAGAGGGGGTCTTCTGCCTTGTAAAAACCTCTGTAAAACTTTTGTCAAGGTTTCCTCTGAAGGACAAACCACATTGTGTTCAGAACTGTACACAGGTTGGTGTTTTTCTCTTGTGGAGTAAGACGGATTCTAATGAACTGAAAAGATTATACATTTATGTCTTGATGTGTTTATTCTCAAAATGCCTCAAAGTGATTAAATTAATGTTGCAATAAAGTAGTGCATCTTTCTAATTTGTCAAATGCTTTTCCCTTTCAGATTTTGACTGAGCTCACAAGTTTCGAGCCAGTTGACGGTGGACTGAAATTCGCAGAGGGACAGTAGGTTTATGTACTTATGTATCTTTGTTAATAGTGCAATATTGTTATCCTCCCCGCTCATATTTCTCTCTGTATTTCAGAGATATTGATGACATGAGGACCCTACCAGAGCTGGCCTATCATGGTCTGAGAATGCTCTGTTCTGCAAAACACGGAGAAGGAAGCGTGGTGAGCCACTAATTACCACAGTTCTGAATCATAGTTGTAATTTATTGATAAGTTGTATATCTGCTTTTTTAAAGAAAAAATAAATGAAAGGGGGTGGGGGTAACAACCAGCTCTGAGGTTAATGACGTGTGCCTTTAAAAAGGAATGTGACAAAGCAAATGGCATGCTAACAGTGGAATTTAGCATCTATGCTGATTTTTGCTAACATTTTTATCCTTTTACAAAATATTTCTGAAGGCGGTGCGACAGGTGTTCCATAGGCTCTTATATGTGATCCTTATGATGAGTGAAGGAGACTATTCCAGGCCCTCACTCCTCGTACCAACACAGGCTGTCCTTGCTGCTAGAGCTCAGGCCATCGAATTTGTGAGGTAAACTGATGATTGATATTTTTGGAGAGACTTTGGAGGCCAGACTTAATTTTTGTTGACTGAATCCATTCATCAGTTTGATACATGAACAGTTGCTCCCATCTTTGCCGTGGAACGCTGTTGGCCAATTTGTCATTGGTCTCATGATGACTTCTCTCACTGAGGCTCTTTTTACCTGGATTGATGACCAGAACTAAACCGATTCTTGGTGGTTCTGTCCTCCAGTTCTCCTTGGTCTGTTTGTATTTTTTGTATTATTGTTCTGAATTTATTACCCAACAAACTTTATTGCTTACAGAAGTACTCAGTTTAGTACTTGGTACCTTCTGAACTTATTTAGGAGTGTCATGCAAAGGGAGTAGTGTTATATTCTAATGTAGACTTTTCAGTTTTTTATTATTGATTTTGTTTTCTTGCTGGTAGTGTTAAGTACGTTGTGTTGGTCAAAGGGGAGAAAAAATCCAAAATAACTGAGAGAATTAAGTTTAACCCAAACTGAAAGTCCTGAGGAGGGGGTTGAGGGGGTACTTCCCTTATGCACCGTACTTGTTTCATAACTTCATGCTCCTCACCCAGAGAGTTGTTCAGACAGATGGTCATATGTGTTATTTTTGGTGTCTTATTTTAGTTATATCGTTGATGAGTTGAAGGAAAACGCATTACCAACTCTACGCATTCTACTTCAGAATATATGTGCCCAGGTAAAGAAAATGGACAAATACAAATAAAAGGATTTCAAAGAATTCTTGGAATTTTATGTCTAGCGAATATTGCATGATATATTATAAAGGCTGTCTGCTGATGGGTTTGACTGTCTTAAATTACAGATGGTCGACAAAGTGGAATATCGCACCAATGGAGCGAAGGCCGTGGCACAACTGTTGGCTAAAATGCCCTGTTCTGAGTACGCCACCTTTATCCAGTGGCTTTATTCTTTCTCCACTCACTCAAAGGTGAACTTGTTAACCACTCAAACGGGTGTACTGGGTTGTGTTTTAATGTATTTATGGAATATTGTGTGGAAACCTTCATATTCAAATATTACTGACTCATGACATTGCAGTTTGATTGAGCTAGGGTTCTTGTCAATAGTGCATTTTGTTTTGCTTTTTGCCAGGTGGTGTACCGCATGTTTGCCCTAGACGTAGTCATGGCCCTGCTGGAGCAGCCCAAGTGGGATGTAGGAACCTCTTTGTCCCCGGAGCTTGCCCCTTTCCTTCAGCAGAGGTTCCTGGTCCAGGTGATGCTGTTTGGACGGCGCTCGGACCGGGCGCCCACCGTGCGCAGTCATGCCCTCTCCTGCCTTGCCCAGTGCCTGGAGTTGCAGTCCCCCAACGCTACAGAGAGCATCCATGAGCTCTTTTCCTCCAGTGAGTAGCTTTACTTTTGACCGATGAAACTAATGATTTTTAATAAAGCAGGCTAAGTAAAGGTGGTCGAATTCAGACAAGGCTAGTATATTAATATGCTCATGAGTTTAGTTTCAATGTGAACCGTGATTAAATACATTAATTATTGTGGCTTTTGTGTTTCAGCTACTGCACAGACTATTCTGGAGGCAGACGGTTCTGAGTGTAAGTTTTGTTAATTTAAGTTAGTTGGTCATGCCTCCGTTTCTCATTTTTGTTGACTTCAAATGTATTCTCTTTGTAGGGCTGTCACCTGGACAAAAGTTGAGATTCTAACATTTGAATTAAAAATATGTTGAAGCTCCAGTGTGTTTTGAATATATATGTTTAAAAAGAAAACGGTTGAGTCTTTCATTTTGTTTCTTGGACAGCTAACCAAAATGTCCATCTTAAACCTAACTGACTAATTGGAGCAAACATTTAAGAAAAATTGCACTATTGCTAAAAAAAATAAAATAAATTACACACCGTTCAAATCTGAATGCCACAACCCTATTCATTTGTTTAATGTTAACGCATTGTTTGACCTGATGGATATATTATTGTGTTTTAAGCACTGGTTACCCGTAACTTCCAAGAATCCAATATGCATACAAGGGCCTTGAACTTCAAGACTATTGAAATGACCAAAGCGGATGTCACAACTTTTGATTGTGAGTGAGAACATTTCTTGTTCATCTCAATTTAAGGCTAGTTCAAAGCTTTATCTATGCCAGGGGTGGTTGTAGCCATGTTTCATGCAATGTTTTTTGAATGTTCTACAAAGCTTGATTAAATTCCCTTGGTCTTGAAGTTAAAAACATCACTTGGAGTTAGTTTGGTTTGATAACTCTGACATGATTTAGAGGACATGCTTGTTTTTGTCTAGCAAAAGAGACAATAGCTTTGCTCAAGCGACGCTCATGTGATGAGAAGACCAATGTGAGAAAATCTGCTCTGCAGGTAACTCTTCTAACATCTATGGAAAATGTGTTCAGGAATACTTCATAGTTCCTGTTTACCATGCATCTCTCATGTGCACAGACATTGATGAGTCTCCTGAAGCACCACGTGATCCCCTGCAGCCAGGAAAACCTATCCATATTGTCAGACCGCTGTCGTGACTCTGCCGTGTCCGTTAAAAAGAAGGCCCTCCAGTGTCTTATGGACCTTCTCACTGTGAGTGTCTCTCTGCTGCTTTGATAGGTTCCTCACTGTTTGGTGTGCCCTGGCTACTCTGTAATGTTATTTCCACCACAATCCTCCAGGCCCAGCCCTGCAGCAGTTTGGTGCAGAATGCTTGGCTCAGGGGAGTTGTGCCTGCCGTCATAGACTCTGAAAGTTCGGTCCAGGAAAAGGCTCTGGAGTGTCTGGATCAGGCCATCCTCAGCCAGATCAAGAACCAGAGAACTTGCAACGCTGGAGACGTCTCACAGAAGCTGGCCTGGGACCTGCTGGGCATGCTATGTGTGGAGAATCTGGACCTTGGGTAGGATGTGGTTCTGCAAGCATATTCTTTTAAACTATATAGGCCTGGGTATATGCTGCCATTGTCAGTTGATTATACTGTGTTAGGTGGTAGAATTTAGTTTAATTAAAGTAAAGACTTAAAGTAATGTTTGTTCTGCCAGGAATTTCAAGCACCAAGATACGGGACAAGTAGTAACTGGGCCGGTTTTTAAGAATGAATGTGTTTAATGGAATACAGATGCTCTAAAGTTGTCAATTGAAATATCAGCTGCCTGAAATACTGCTTGTCCATGTTTGTTTTTCAGTCGTTACTTCAGCAAGGCCTTTGCCATCTGGTCCAAGCAGAATAAGTTCTCCTCTGCCTTTGTCAACAACCTGATCTCCCATATTGACACGGAGCATGCCTCTGCCGCCTGGCTGCTGCTGTCCAAGGTGGTGGGTTCGGCCCCCAGGTTCAACTACAGCAAGATCCTGGATGTCTGGGACGAAATGGTCAGGTTAGTGTGGCGAGGATCAGTGTGTGCTGCTACCCATTTTTATGAACTACTGAACAAAAAAATTCTTCTGTGGATGTTCCTACACTCTTTAAAATTGTTTTAATCAGTAGAAATGGTATGTTCTCTAACTTGGTCATTATCATCAACTTAGTGGAAAGTGAATCAGAATTTTCCGTTACTTACAGTTGTGCAGTTTACTCCGGCCTCTCGATAGCGAGCAGGAAATGCAAGTCGTGCCAGACTGTTGTCAATCTGGAATAACTGCCTGCATTAACACGTATGGCGCTACCCTTTTCTAGAAAATGAAAGCACCAATACGATTGAGAGATTTGGGTATCGAGGACATTTTTAAAATGCGTAATTGTTGTATATAATAATTCATTAAAATAAATTGGATGCTTGGATGTATTGCTCATACCCCCTGGTAATACCACCACTGTGCAATAACAGAATTGGACTGACTACAGATTAATTTCTTAACCATTGATAACCATTTGAATAGTTAAAATGGCAATTTTATTAAACCATTTACATCCCTAATAATTGGTAAGAATTATACTTGATGGTAAGACAAATGGTTATCGTTTAATGTTTTACTACTCTAATAAAGGCTGTCTGAATCAATGACTGATTTCTCTTGGCTGATGTGAGGCATTATTGCTCAAGATATTGCCTGTTTTTTTTTTATTTTAAAAACTCTTAGGACAACCAATCTCACCGTTTCAACATCTTGTCACGTCCTGCGTGTGATCGGGGAGATCGTCGACAATCTCAATGAGGAAACCAAAAGCAGAATAGTAGGTGCGTCATAGTAAGTGGTGTGAAGTCTATATGGCCGAGTTTTAGAAAGCTGCCGTGATCTGAGGTGGAATCCCTCCATTTCTCTACCATTGCACCTTCCACTACCCTACGGGTATGTTTTGTCATTGTTTTGTCCCAGACGATATTATGAGGTGGCTGAAGAGTTTTGAGTTGCCCCTGGAAGTGATCGGTGCCTGCGTGGAAACTCTTTTCCTGCTGGGACGGGCAGAGGCATTGGAGGATACACAGGTCAGGCCACCCTGTGTACATTTCATTCAGTCACATGCAGTGATTTTTTTTTAAACGCCCATTACATGGCGCACCACCTAAAAGTTTATTTTGGGCCTTACTGCGTTATACGCTGCTAACCGTTATAACTGGTTGATAAGTTACCAGCTTTACTTAGCCATGACTTCATTGTTTATATACATAAAAAAGTAACACATATAAAAGTAACACACTTCAGGGTGTGGAAAACGCGCTGCCACGAATTTCCTGAAGATGTAGTAGGCCTCTCTGTTATCATCGTTCAGATAATCCATGCTTCATCAGCACTTCATGGTTATTCTCTTCTAATTGTTCAGAGGTTGCTGAACCAACACTGTGGTGAGCTGGTCTCCCTCTGCGAATCCTATTTGTCCGGTGTCATCCTGAGCGAAGACGGACAACAGAATTTCAATGAAGAACTGGTGGTAGGAACTGCTAAATGCAAAAATGCAGGCCTCTAGGCGTTTTGCGTTGCAAGTACACATTTTTATGCCAGTCTACATGGGTACGATGATATGATTTTGCCGCCTAATAGTTTTACAATTGGTGAAGGGGGCTGTAAATGATGACAATTGCTGGTAATGAAATGAAGGGTTGTAGGATTTTACATTTTATAGGAAGGGGGCTGGGGTTCACTGGGGGTCGGCCTCTAACCTCTTTCACCAATGTTTGAAGATGACAAACATCAGCTGCTGTGGCAATTGGCTCATTTTTATATAATATGGATATTTATGTCAATAAATGTGCAAATTACAACAAAAATAGTCTGATTTCAAGTCAGAAACTGCATTTAGTCAAAGGAAAGATTGACCAAAGCACAAATATTAAATTTTTGGAGTGGGAATCCTTGCTGAATTGCTCTGTGTTGATGATTAACTGTAGGTAAAGCACTTGTATACCCTTGGGGTTGCTGCCCTACAGTGCCCTGCTAAAGTGGGAAAACGAATCATCCTCCTTGTCCAGTCCATTCTGTTCTCCAATGTGGAGCTGCAGTCAGGTAAGAAGTTAATACCTCATGTTAATGAATGTTGGAGAGGGGAAACCTTATCATTCACTTGCTTGCCAGACACTCTTAATACAAAGCGATATGAGAATCTTACAATTGTATATTAACTAAAGCAATTTGGGATAAGTACAACGGCTGTGTGGCATTTTAAACCTTTTGGTTACACGAAGTTCAAGTATGGTTAATTTGTGTTTTTTTTTGTTCATTATTCATTATTTTACAATGAAAATATGTGCAGTTTTATTTTGATAAATGAAGGGCATAAAGTTTAGGCTTGCGTTAATAATTAGTACTTTCGTGGCATTGTTATATCTTGACTAAATTGCCCTGTATTTGTTATCTCAAATATGGAATTCTTTTTTTTGCACAGCTGACTGGACAGACGAGTTGCCTGCTACTCTGCCTCAGTTCAAGCCATCGTCCATGCCTACGGTGGTCAGAGCCCAGGCCTTCATTACTCTGGGTATTGTGTTCAGCTAGCTCTTGCTATCATGAGATTACATGTTCTATGTTTCCTCAGCGCTGCACCAAACTGCTGCAGTTTAACGATTGCTCGCCGTTAACAGCAGGTGACAGAAACGCTGGTACAATAATCAAGTACACTTCAGTGGCTTTAGATTCAATAAATGAGTTAGAACTGTGGTGGTAGTCTGTGTATTTTGGTCGGTTACATGACCATTGGTATGCTCACAAACTTAATGCAAATCTGTGTTCCACATATAGAAACTATTACGGAGACTTTGAATTTTACTAGGAAAAGAAACAACTTTGTTTAAATTGGTACGGCAGGCAAACTGTGTCTGCAGCATGAGGACCTGGCTAAGCGGTGCATCCCTGCGCTGGCCCGCGAACTGGAGACCAGTACGGAGGTGCCTGTACGCAACAACGTGGTAGTGGTCATGTGCGACTTGTGTGTTCGCTACACCACCATGGTGGACCACTATGTCCCCAACATTTCAGCCTGCCTGAAGGACAGCGAGCCACTTATCCGGGAGCAGACCCTCATCCTGCTAACCAACCTGCTGCAGGTGCGCCGCTCGTCCTGTCCTCGTCTGTCTGTCTTTTCCATCTGGACCAGGAGTGGCCGAGTCTAGTCCTTGAGATTTTTTTTTTTTTTTTTTTTGCTGCTTAATCATGTTTATTGGAATTATTGTTTGTATTCGAAATCACGCCGATTTAGAAGCAGCATTGAGACCCGCTGTGTTTTTTGTGGATTTTCGAGGATGCTTATTGTCCACCCCTGAACTAGGCAGAATAGGATTCAGAAATTGAAAATTACAACCCGTTTAAGAATCTTGGTGAAAGATTTAAACTAGTGATTTGGAACCATGTCCAGCTTGTAAATCATTTACTCAATTGCCCTTGCCTGAAAAACCACTGCAGTGTAAACTTCAGTGTTTAATTGCTGTGAAGGATGTTGGTTACCCAGCTGGCCTGAATCTGGTGGGGGGGTTTACCATCCCTTTGGCCTTGGGTCAAAACTTGCTGTTGAAGCTTCAGTCTCCAAAATGATTTAGATTTTTCTAACCAGGCAGGTTGTTGATTTGAGAGTTTTTCTAATCTTTCTGCTTCTCTAACTAGTTTTGTATCCTCAGTTTGTCAGCTAGTGAGATGCTAAATTAACAGTTCAATGATCAGGTGAAACTTGCTCGACTATAAATACTGAATTAGATGTTTAGATAAATTTAAGTCTATTAGGAAGGCCTCCTTTTCTCACCCTCAGCAGCTTTAACCCCAGTCACACTCACTTTTCTCGGATTTGCTCATTTTGTCTTTTGCAAACATTTCGCTTTCTAAAGGTAACTAGCTGAGCTGCTCTAAGCTAGTAACCACCTGGCAGCTGTTGTTCCGCTAAAACCTAAAGCCCTTATCGCGATACGCAGCAAACTCGTTATCAACGAGCTCTGCCTGACTGTTTTAATGTTTGGCCAGATGAACAAATTTGTTTGTGAGCAGAAAAAAGGTAGGCAGCTAGAGAGGCAGTGATATATCATGAATTGTTGGCATGACTACGGGACCAACGTCAAGTGCATATCGCTAAAATTTAATTACATTATTAGTTGACATAAAAAAAAAATAATTGTTTTAAATCAATTGCTCAGACTTTGAATATAATTATGCCACAGTAGATGTAATTCCTGTAACAATTTTGACATTTTATGTATTTTAGATTTGATCAGATTTATGTTTTCGTCTATGTACCTAGCCAGGTAGTGGTGTGCTTGAGTATATTATTTTAACTGAAAAATGTTTGCATTCAGTTGAAAATAAAAAATTTGAGTTTAATTGTGTACATATCATGTTGCAGATGGGGGCATAATATGATACTGGGGTTAATCACCTACCCCTAAATCGGCGTGCTCTATTTGCAGGAGGAGTTTGTGAAATGGAAGGGCTCCCTGTTCTTCCACTATGCTGTTGCACTTGTGGACCCTGAGCCCAGGATTGCCAGGTACTAGTTGTTTTAACCTTTTATTTATTTTATTTTAATTGAATAAAGTTTTTTTTGTACATGCATATCATTTTTATCTTGTATATTTTTCTTTTCTTTTGAAGCCTTTGTGAGTTCTGCCTAGTCCATCTCCTCCTCAAAAGAAACCCTATAATGTTCTCCCAACACTTCATTGAGTGCATTTTCCACTTCAACTCCTATGAAAAGCATGAGAAGTATAATAAGTTTCCACAAACAGCCAGGTAGACCGTTGCCCTTTTTATTACTTGGTAATTTACAAAAAAGTTACACGTTTTGTGAAAGTTCAGTGATATTGTTAATATTTTCAGCGAGAAGGCCAGGTTTTCCTTAAAGGGGGCCAAGAACAAAGAGAAGAGGATGAAGATATACAGGTTCCTACTGGAGCACTTCACAGACCAGCAGCGATTTAGCATCACTACCAAGATAAGCCAGAACATCCTAGGTAAGAGGCACTGGCATCCCCACCCACCGTATCGTAGCAAACGTTTAGAGACTGGTTTACTTGGAACTCCCGTTGCATTCCTGAGCCAAGGTGCAGTCAGTCCCCACCCCCATCCTGACGGTCCCGTCTTCCTGTAGCCAGCTTTGTGGACGGAGTTCTGCCGATGGATGTGGAGGGGGCGGAGCTGCTGTCTGACACATTCGGAGTGCTGAGCCTGAAGGAGATCAAGCTGTCTGCCTTGCGCAATCCGGTTGAACAGGATGAGCAGCAGGATGACGAGATGGCCATGGCCAACGCAGTTATGCAGGTGGCCCAGAAAAGGCTCATCTCGCAGGTGCGTTTTGAGATCTATTCCTGTGAAAAACCAAGCATTCCTGTGACTGATGGTAGAGTGGGTAAACGCCTGAAGAATCCACCAGAGGGCACTGCTTGTTAACATGTACTGCCTTTGTGAACCAGGTCCAGAAAAGAAATTTCATAGAGAACGTGATTCCCATCATCATTGCACTGAAAGCCATGCTTGAGGAGAAACGTTTTCCAGCACTGAGGGAGCTCATGGGTTACCTACAGGTAGGAGAATTATTTTCAATTCCATGGATTTGTTCGCAACCGTTCACGTGCCAACCTTCAGATTCTTGTGAACCATCGTCTTGTTTAAAATCGTTACTGGATCTGACTGGTATCGTTTGTCACAGGTGACCATGCAGGATTACCGGAACGAGGTGAAGGAATTCTTTCTGGCGGACGAACAGTTGGCCGCGGAGCTAGAGTATGACATGAAGCAGTTCAAGGAGCAGGAGATGGCACAACAGCTGGCCAGCACCATGGAGACGGTCCCATCAAGTGTGGGTGGTCCTGACATCACCACTGGACTCGCCTCTGTAAGTGGTGCTGCTGATGCTCCTCACATTCACTTGTGCCGTTTTTATGTTTGAAATGTATGTAGGCACGGCTGAGCAAATGTGAATTTATTGCACAAAGTCATACTAAGTTAATGTTGAATTCCTTTAACCTCACTGTCATGAAATGAGGATGATTAAAGTTAATGAGTTTACACGCAGTGCCACATTTTTGTTCTGTCCCCACCTCAGGGCTTCTCCCACGCCTCTCCAGTTGCTGCAACAGGCCAGTCTGTCCTTAAAACGCCCCTGCCCCTTGGCTCCACCCATCTACACCTCCCCACACCTAGGCCTGCAGGCTCTTCAAAGTAAACTCGTCTTTCACATTAAACCATATAATGGTATTTGGTGTTGCTGCTGTTCTCGTGCCTGCTCCTTGTGAATGTATTAGTATTTTTCCATTCTCAACGGGCATTGGCAGGTTGTTGTTCTGAAGGACCTTAAATATTGTTACAGTGCTGTCTCTCTGCATGTGGGAGCCAGTGTTGTATTAGAACTGAGTAATGGGTGATAATCTTGCTACGGTTGCAGGCGCCGGTCTTTAAGCACCACAGAACTTCTGAGTAAGGCCCGGAAAGCGGCGGAGTGGAGTGGGCTGCGCCGGGGCCGGATTTCTTCAGCCATTGACGAAAATGTCACACCTGTCAACGGGTCAGGTACTGTGTTCCCACTACACCAAAGATTTGGGTCTTGTAGTATTTGATCAACGTCCCATGGGATTAACATAACCATTTTTTTTTCTTTCTCTTTAAGCAATCTCCAAACAACACCTTCGTCTAGGTTCCACTACTGGACGTTCAGCAGTTGGCAATAGGGCTATCAGCACCCCACAACGTAAGTCTAATCGGCACCCACTTCCTTCCTAGATGATGCAAATAACATGTTTGTAGTAAGTCAAAATGAAGGAAATGATGTGTCACCAGTTTGCTTCTAAAGGGTGGAGGGTTTTGACCAAGATTTTTTTCAATCTTCCTAACTTGGTTAAAAAAGACATTAAATAAACCATATCCCAAAAGTTGTGACTGACATTGTTCTTCCTCAGTGCAATAAAGTCACAGGTTTTTTTTTCTGCACAAAGTTTTGTCTGAACTTTGACATTCATTGTGGTGAAACTTTAATTCAGAAAAGACAGTTGTGTGTTTACCAAATATGCACTGCAATAGCTTCCGTTTCATGAACACCCAGCCTTCTCACTCTTCCCTAAGGGAACATGAGTGAGTTGACATTTGGAGAAGGATTCAGCGCCATTTTCAGTGCTCACGGATCAGGTTTTTCTTCTTTCTCATTTTTACTCATTCTACCAATTGGCTTTCTTTTGCTATGGGGCGAGTACTCATTCTTCTCCTGCCTCTTTACAGGTCCCAAGAATCCTGAGAATGAAGACCACATGCTTCACTTCCTGTCCCCAGATAAGCCGTGAGTAACAAATACTTGGGGTGCGGATGTGTAGCTTTTCCATTGATGTTACAATTTCTAATATTTGCCAATACCGTTACACTTTGAGGCGCGGCTAATAAGGAATGATGCTCCCTTAATTGGTCCATTCTGCCGTTTCAGGACCCCTCCACCCAGACAATGGAATGTGGATTCTCCGCTCTGTCGTAAAAGGAGACAACGACTGTAGCTCCGTATGCTCCCCTATACCTGTTCTGGACGTCAGTACATGGGTACTGTTATACGGTAGCACTCAAGGGTCTTTGATTGTGTAAATACATTAAATCACACCATGCTCGAAGTGGACTTTATTATTCAGAAACATACAGTTCATACATGGTTCGTACCGGGTCCTGACAAGTGTTGTAATTTGACCAATACCTTTTTTAATGCCATCAGTTAACCCCCGAGCAAACCGACTGGATTTGTTTCTCTAAAACACTGCAGATCTAAATTGTGGTACCAGGGGCAGTAATGCCAAAAGCTTTTTTTAATCTGTTGACTTTTACTATTTGATTAGACCATGTTTTCTAGTGGCAATGATTATTTTACCTTGCGTTCAGTCTCACATAAAAGTATATTGAATTGGCAACGAATGGCTCTGTTTGCATTTGTTAATGTAATAACACAACACCTCTAGGTGCCCCATTACTTTGGACATTTAATGATGTGAAGTGAATGAAGTACATGCCCATGTTTCGGTGTATTTACATACTACTGCTATTCATCTTACAAATATTTCCCTCTATCTAGGCACTAATCATCCATTAATAAAATGTACTTCTCCAAAGAAAAATAAAACCCTAATCCTTACAATCTATGCAAAGTAACTGCTGAAAACTTATTTACAAAAATAAAACGAAGATTTGTGGGGTGGCCAAGGATAATATTAATCAGTTAACCAAACTATTCTAGTCTGTTTAGTACTCCCACTGGGCCTATCATTTGTATGTCTCTTAATCTTTTAATGAGTGCTTGAACTAGAATTACTAGTGAGGACTTAATCCTGTGGCTGCTCCTATTGAACACTGATCGTAGATATTCACTGAGACATTCTAATGTAATGTTAACATTTTAGAACAATTCCTAGCTTGCGCAGTTGCTGAAAATGTGCAACCAGTTTTACTGTATTGTCAGTCCTAATAAAGACATGCATGCATGTATGTAAAAAGAACAAAACATCTCCACACATTTTGATGCACTACGATTGTTCAAAAGATATGCTTCAGGCCGACCTATGAAGGAATACCAAGGATTGCCGGTCAAAGAGAACTACACAGCACCACTTCATGAAATATTTCCAGAGAACTCCTGTGCAGTATTCCTCTATCCACCGATGCAGGCTGCAGAAAGGCACTTGAGAGGAGGGTGGAGTTTAGTTCATTGGATAACAATCTCAGTGCCGTCATAGTATTTTGCCAAATGCAAATTAGTTTATGAATTTATGCTAATCAGCAAACTCTTAATCATCTTAAGTTTATCTCCTCTCTACACAAACAGCCACATCTGGAAAACGGTGGTTCTGAATAGTTTTAGAAAAAAAGTGGGGAAAAACAATACCTTTGGCAAAGGACTTAGCTTGGAATCATCTCCACGAGAAACAGATGCTGCTTATTTTAGTTACTGTTGCAACCAGTCCTCCCTCAAAAAAACATGAACATTTATGGGAAGTCCATTCATGCCACCCACATACTAAAGCGCCTATAGGGCTATATTACCTCATCCAGAGGTTTCTTTTATTGTAATGAACCTACAAACCTAATTTGCAGTTAGGGGAGGTTGGAAAAGGTTTGTTTTTGCTTTGTACAGCTAACCTATATCCAACCAGAGCAATACTTGTTAGCTATTATAACAACCCTGTATTACAGTTTCTTAATGCTGAAGGTATTCTCAACGCTAAAAAAGCCACCCAGGACAGTATATCCAGTATTTACAAAATAAACAGCAAGCATGGAAGGTCACTTAAAATCAAGGATACGCAACAATGACCGTTTGGTGTAAAATCCCAGTGAACACTAATCCTTAGTATTCCACACTAAGACTCTACAAAATGTTAACATTTAACTTTCTTTTAATATTAACGTATCCAAAAATCCCAGCAGAGATCACACCGTAAGACCATTGATAGGCTGGTACATGCTGTAGTTTGTGTTCGTAAGAAAGAAAACTGAATTGAAAATTGAGTGTTGAATAATCAATTTCAGATGCTTGTGGTAAAGGTTGATTGCAGAATTGTCAGAAATACTACTTATTTTCAAACTAAAAAAACAAAAACAGAACAAAAACTATTGGCTTTTGTGTTAGTATTTTACAAATATTTAAAAAAGTAAACCTTTATCTATAGGCATTTCAAAATATATTCCATCAAAAATAGTTTGACAAATTTTAGCTGGTACAAAATATGGTGTGTTATACAAACGACATAAATTTGAAGCAAGGTGATTACAGTAGAAATGCAGGTCATGTAAGCTTTTCTCCAGATCCTCACAACCATAGTTATGTGCCAGCCTCTAATTTCAATATTGTTTCTATTCCCACCTCGTACATTTCCTGTAGCACTCAAGGATGTTAATTCTATTCATTTCGATTTTAATCAACGTTAAACATACCATTATGATAACTTAATGATAAAATGACATTTTGGTTGCCGATGACTATCAATACGTGTATTTAAAGGGACCGTGTCTGTTACATGAGTTTCCTGTTTTCGTATAAAAACTTTTTTTTTTTTTCTCTCTCCCCAATTGGTAATGCGTTTTGTCACCTTTGGCAAAGGAATCGTTTCGATTGGGAAGTGCCTCGGTTCAAGGCGTCCACTGTGGCAGCTCAAACGTCTTTTCACAAGCTCAGAGGTCCAACAGAGAAGTCTCGCCTTTGATTAATTGGTTCTCTCAGCTCCTTCCTCCTTTCAAATGACGAATGAGGATTTGTGTCGGAAATCGCCCTGGAGAAAGAGAAACTAGATTAACCCTGGAAGACTCCATCAAAAGCCTTCGTGTGATACTGCCCCCCACCCCCTTTTTTTTGGGTTGACAAAAAACAAAAACAGCAGTGTAAATACTTTTCTTCATTTGTATGTGGATGCAGTTGAATACATTGACCTTTGTTTAATGTTAATGCAGTTTGATAGGGTGACCTTTCTCTAAAGGTCACCCGTTTCCTCAAAAAAGGACATTTTCTGTTCCTGGCTGTGCTGTTTTCTCACCTCATCCTCTGTTCTGACGTAGTCCACCCCGTCACCTTTGGCTGGAGCCTTGTAACTAACAGTCAGAAACAAACATGAATGTAAATTACATTATACTACAATTAATACAACATACAGGCCATGCTAATGCATAACAGAGAAGGAGGAAAGGTTACTTCACACAGCTACTTGAAGAGCATTCTAAGCTTTGTGAATACCAAAACCAGCGGGCAATAAAACAACCTGGTTCTGATTCTAGAATTCTGATTCATCCCAACTCAGGTTAAATTAAAAACCTTAACCCCTGATTAAGACCAGGGACTTTTTAGTCTTTCGGCAACAGCTTTTGACTGAACTCCGACAACCATCTATGGATGATTCAGAGCAGGATACAGGACTGATGTGATTGGTTGTTGCAGCAGAAGTACAGAATGACCAATTAATACGTAATGGAAGTGATTCCCTTCGTCAGAATTGACTTTGTTCATTTAAACTAACAATAATGAAAGGTAGTTCATTGCAGTTATTGCAATAACTTACCTATTTCCTGTCTGTTTCTGAGTGGCAAAGTATCCTCTTTTATGTGCGCAAAAGATCCCCATTGTTATACACAACAGAACGATGACCACCACCAACACCCCCATGATGATCCCCACAATGTTAATGTCATCTGCAAGAGAAAAGGAAACAGTGTCACCATTGTCTTGGCATATGTGTTGTCTGATGTCACCATTTAATCTCTCTATTGCATCAGCACATTGTTCCAGGAAGCATACAGAAATGCCTGAACAAAGTGCATCATATTTAAAAGAAATACTTATTTTTACATTTTTACTCAATTTGCTCTAAATATTGCAATTTAGGAATGCGTTATAGGAGAACATTGGGAGTAGAATGAGCTCACTGAACCTATCTTAGTTTGCATCTAACAAACATGTTTCGCATTTTGAGACCCCGAGCTGCGTATCACTCTATAGACTTACAGACTTCCATCATCTGTGGGCCGCACTCCAGGTGTCCGGCCTCGTTTTTCGCCCTGCAGTGGTATTCGCCCGCATCTTCCTTCCGGACTGTGCTAAACTTCTACAGGAGAAACCACCCACAAGCGCGTCAACACACCACATGCCACACAGCTTCAGAGCGTTGGCTTCAATATGTCCAGAAATAAGCTTGATCAGTAGTAATGCTCTGTGAGGAATGCACCACACCAAGCTACTACGCCGCCTACAGGACAGCACAGGAGTTACACTGACCCGACCTTTAAAAGCGAGGCCCGGAGCAGGCAATTGTGACTGACAGAGCAGAGTAGTCTGGAATGTGAAAATGAGGACAGCAGATTCCCCACGTGGCTGAGGCCCTAGTCACACATCAACTGTCTCCCTAAAATACCGCCCCCCCCCTCCCCAACCATCATCACGCGCAGACGCTATCGCCCCACCCCCAACCATCATCACGCGCAGATACTATCCCCCATCCTCAACGCGTACCAGGGTCCCTGTGTTGCTGTTCAGGATGTAGGAGGAGTTGAAGAACTTGGGCACGCTCTTGGGGTCCTCGGGCAGCTCCTCCTTGTTGCGGAACCACTGGTATTGCGGCTGGGGGTAGCCCTCGTTCTCCACACAGCGCAGCTCAGCGGACTTCCCCACCGGAACCGACTTGGGAACACTGCACCGGGGGACCCCCGGCTTCACTGTGGGGCCATAGCAGAGAAAGACAAGATCAGACAAAAAAAACCCAGCTTTGCCTGGCCGTCACCCCTCGGTCCTTAAAGGACGGCTAAAGGCGAGGAGGGCATCCCATACTCTGACCTGCCCCTAACCCTGCCAGTCCAACATGCAGCAGTTTCCATCTTTAGCTCCTCCAAATAAACTCGGATGCGGTTTCAGAGATTTTCCCTATATAGCCCAGAACACGCCTTGGGCAGTGGTCAGTCAGAAAGCAGTGCAGGCGTGGGCCAAGAATTGGCGTGGCGTGCCACATGGTTTCAGCTTACAGCATCACAGGTGGGGAACATTAACACAACTGAGTATTGATGGATATCAAAAAGCGAGTCCTCCTTAAACAGCGCTGAGAATCCCTGTGGTTATGTTTGGTATTAGGGTTATCGCAAAATTGCAGACCAAGTGTGAAAGAATCGCTACTTTCTGGCTTCCATGAGGTGCATTACTCAAAACCAATGTATTTTTGTATAAATATAACATAACGCTATGTCTCAACTATGTTTGGGTTCCACCCCACTGAATTCTTCCTGAGCAACTGGCTGCAATCCTAGTGTCAGCCACCGTGTGGCACCTGTTCTCACATCTGGATGAGAATTTAATTAGAACGTATGGATGTTATATTAAATTTTACATGCAGACAATAAACTCGGCAAAGAAAGGAATCATTTAAATGTGTGAGGACATGTTCATACCTCTTACAACGAGACTGATCAAAATCTCGTCGATAGTCTTCTGGTCATTCTGGGCGGCAACCTCACAGCGGTACTGAGCAGTGTCTAATCTGGTCGCATTGATAATCACTAAAGATGCAGGCTCTCTTATTTTAGCTCTGTTTTCCAGATCTCCTGCAAGGAAAAAAACCCCAAAACCATTAATTTAGAAACACAATCAAAAAACTTAACAGGGAACTCTTTAGTTCCGATGGCCGTGCGTGTGGCATACGGAAGAAAATGAGAGATAACCTTGCTGAGTTCTGAGTTTTCCCCATGAACTTACCTATAATCTTCTTTTCGAAATACACGTAACTGGGCTGACCATTTTTAATTTTCTTCCATTCAATTCTGGGATTGTTTGTGGCGATGGACTCTATCAAGCAGGACAGCTCGATTGCTGAGGAAAGGCAAAGGATCAAGTAAAGTTAGAGCTGTTGCATTGGAACTTGGGATGCCCTTGTAAAAATCTGCTCTGGTCTGGACTGGCTAATTTTAGAAGGTTTTCGTCGCAATGTGCCATGTCACGTCTCTGCAAGAAAAGGGTTTGACTCGGTGTCACCCTAATGCATCACAAGTAGATATTTTTATTTGTCCTTACATTCAAACTCATTGGCCCACGGTGCCTTATTTGCGGATTTCAGTATCACTGCCAGCGTGGTGATGTAGCCTACAAAGGAAAGACAAACATCAGCCTATCAGAACATCAGACATTGTTCAACAATAAGTTCACATCATCATGATGATCGTTGCAATATTCTGTAAGTTTTGTCCGACAAAAGAAACAAAACTTTTTGAGATTACAGCTACGCGGTGTACGAAATCGAAGCAACCTCAGCTCCCACCCCAGTCCAATCCTGCCAACTCCCTCCCCACCGCCTGCCTGGATACATTCTCTGTATCTTTCTGCGCTGGATCTGTTTCCGTCCATTTTTAGTTTGGTTCTGAATACAAACGTCTGGTTACATAAGCTTCTGCCCTATTAGCAGTGAATAACTCTGCATAGGGGCTTGTGCCCTTTTTGGGGCAGGCTTGTTGGTGTCGCTACCGAAGCCCATGCTGAAATAATCAGGCCTGGCCAGGCGGCAACGCAGAGATTTCTGTCTGTGGCACAGGCACGGCTCGCCACTGTTGCCCCCTACAGATGCAGCCTGGGCCTATTGTTTACAAAAGTAAAGCAGGTCACGCTTTAAGGAGCACGCACACAGAATGCATATTGTTCCTGAAAGCTTCTCCTAGCCATTCACATTCTTTACTTTTTACTGCAACGACCAGTTACGTCAGCCATGGCTGTAGGAGTTCAGTCAGTCGGTCAATCAAAGTTTTATTTGATATTCTGCACAAAAGCATTGCTTACATCACAGCTGACCAATGCAAGCGTCTAAACTATTTCCGGAAGTCAAACACTAGATTTTTTTTTTTTTTAGTAAAAAATGAGAACACCCTGTTTTCTGGAGCATTCTTGTTCCCTTGATTACTATAGTTAACTACTTCAAATGTTTAATAACAATATTTTATAAATCTAGGCCATGGGAGGGTAATTCTGGTCCTCAAGGGCTACACAGTGTCTGCTGGTTTTCGTACCACCTCCCCTCAAAATTGTTTGATGCAAGTTATCATCTGTCCATTTGCTCTAGTGATCCAGTAATTGAAAGTAACCTGTATAACGTGCAGGGCTGTGGCCATCGAGGACCAGATTTGCCCATCCCTGATTCTAGCCATTTCTCCTAAGATGATGTATTTTACAGTAACAGCACAAAAATTCTGCAAAGAAACGCAGTATCATACACTGCTGTGTGGCACACGGGTTTTCTTGTGATGCAAAGAAATGAAAACAACCAATTCAAACTTTAGATTATTGTTGTACAGTGTGAAAAGCTTGTACATATAACATACTACAACGTTAACTAAAGTTTCAGTTTTAATAATTAAAACATTTTCAAACCTTGAGGGTTTTGAAGGTAGATTTAAACTGTGGTGACATACCGTAAAAAAACTTCTTTATAAAATGAGTTTTTCATAACAACTTTCACAATCATTGTTCCACTGACGTCTCCAGATAAATGGTTTAAGCTGCGGGTTACGGATTGAGCAATCTTCTTTTGTAAGTGCATTATGCTTGGGGAAATCAACATGGTGTCATTGTGGAAAAACCCGGAATGTGCGGTACTCCAGGGAACAGTCAGAAGGGACTCATAACACAAGTCTCAAAACTGTTTTTTTTTTAAACATACGACAGCCAAAAAAAACTGGAAAAAAAAAATCCCACCTCAAAGTGGTTCCCCCCAACAGAGACATCTACAAAACTGGCGGGATCAGAGGGGGAAGCGTCATGTGTAACTAAAAGCAAGCTGTGGAGGAGGATACACTTTGATGGTTTGACTCGGCTGATGTTCCCGGCGAGGCCCTGTAGCCGTATGACAGAATGTCTTGTCCAAATGTCAACCCATTCAACTTGCCTTCAAAAAAATTAAATAAAACTTGCAGTGAAAGAATAATCTTTTTGTAGGGAATATCCCTCCAAGATCGGTTCTCACAGTTGCCTAGCAACTGCACAACAGACGGTGATGGCATATAAGACGCTACAGGAATTACAGTTTTTATCCGTCTGAAGAAAGGAAAATGTTCCGCCACAATTCTTCTGATAAGGTCTACTTTAGGGCAATAAATATTGTGAGACAAACTCAATTTTAAACTTTTTAGTTATAAAATATTTGTATGATACAGTTTCTGTCTATTCATATACCGTATTTCCCCATGTATATGACACTCCCATGTATTAGATTTTGGGGCCCGAAATTTGAAAAAAAATGTATTACATAAAGTTATTGAACTCAAGTTTTATTGATCATAAAATTCATACAACTCCTCATCACTGTCAAAACTCCCATCCATTAGCTTGTAGCCAGTCTCGGATTGTTTTCTCAGTTGGAGGAAGACCAAACTTGCGTTCAGCAGCACCATTTCCATTCACTTTTGCAAACTGGATCACTTTTAACTTGAATTCAGCACTGTACGAAAATCTTTTCTGAGCCATTTCTGGGCAGAACGTGGCAAAACATTCTAATATACCGGTAACAAGTGCAAAACGATGAGCGCAAAGACAACAAGCGCGAAAAAGCGGGAAAAGCAAGTTAAAAACTCTACAACCGTTGTATAAGACGCGCCCAGTTTTTAGGGCGCGTCTTATACGTGGGGGGAATACGGTATTTTTCTCTTCTTGACTCCATGACAATTTCTACCATTAAAAATGACTAGAAGTCCTCCGGTTCAGTGTTTTTAGACTTTTAGAAGCCTCACTTGTAGGCAGACTGAGCACCGTGAGCGGGAGTTCAGTGGTTCTAATCTAGTACATGTCAGGAGCACATTGTGACCGAGAGAGCACAGCGGCTTGGCCTGGCCTGGCCTGGGTTGAGCTCATCTCCTTCCTGTCAGCTTCCCAGACACCTGCAGGATGACAGTACAATCAAGAGGGACGTGCCTCACGCTGGTACGGCACAAATTCCTCTTACTGGTCTGCCGAGTCAGACTGTGATAAGCAAGCTTGAGATGAGGCTAAAAGGTTGTAAAAGACAGAGGCAGAAACGCCTCCAGGGCAGCAGGAATTAACTTGGGTCAGAATTAATTAAAAAACTAAAATCTTACATGCGAGTAATGTTCCGTTTGTGAAAAAACAACATGCATGAAAGGAAAAAAAAACGGATCTTTGGCCAAGGGTCAGGGGGTCCAGGTCAGAGGGTCAGAGGGGGGATATCCAGGGCCCCTTGCTGAACAATAGATCCTGCAAATAATCACATCCTTTGTGGTGTTTGCGTGAAAAACAGCTGATACCAGCGGGCATGGTTTGCTTGATGACGTCCAGCCGCGTGGCAGGTGCCTCCTGTCTCACTTCCACTCACAGCAATACACATCCTGTCCTCTGGCATCCCTGTGATCCCAGCTGCAGTCCCGGTGGCAGAGGGTGGCCTCACCCTCACAGGACCCCAGACATCCCCGCGCCCACTGCGCCACGACAGAGGACCGAGTGGCTGGACAGCTGTGCAGATCCTGCCGGTCCGTAGCCGCGTCAACGCAAGATAACGGACCCCGAAAACGACCTACATATCCTTCTGTTTGGGCCTTTTCTCTTTTCGGTTCCTTCCCGACTGACACAGCTGTGCAAAATCTGCCAATCTGTGCCAAGTTTTAATCTTCCACTTTCTTTTTTCGGGAAGCGTAGCTGGCTTTGGCCGATTATCTCGCTGTAATGCCCCTGATGAAATCCTGGGCATTACAGGAGCAAATAATGCAAGGACAATCCCTGCGCTTGCTCGCCACGCTCGCACAAGGTCGATCGTGGCTTCACCACATGGAGCTGACAGCGTCACAGTCTGAAGGACAGGGTTTTCATGGCGCCCCTGGTGGCGCCGTGACCGGCAGCGGGGCACTGTGACATGTACATGGGGGCGGGGGGAGGGGCGGTTTCGGGCAGGGGGAGACGCATGTGCTCGTTGTCATCTCTGAAACCACAGAGAGTGACGAACCCAACAAGTATTTTGCGGAAGACATTGCAAGATACAATTCTCTTAGGAATCTAAATACAATTACAATACAAATACAATTTAGCACTCTGGGAGCACATCGGCTATCATTGCTCGGGCTCAGGTAACAAGTGAACGAGAAGTAAGGAGCTTTTTAACACCAACCTCTGTATGGCATATTTCACAAATACAAATATATACTCCATACCTATTCCAGGGTCTAGCCGAAAGGAGCCATAGCCATACGAGAAACTGAACGAGACGTGCCAAAATCTTCAAAACCCACTCCCCACAGTGAGGATGACTCACAATGTAACGGTCCATAGCTCAAGATTAGTAAGGCACAGGACACGAGGCCTTTGCCGTTTTCTTTGTTCCTTCATTCCCTGTGATGGACGGGAAACCGTCCGTCCACCAAGAAGACCAGCTTCAGAAAGCATCAGTAAAAACAACACCCAGCAGCATGTAGAGTTCACGCCCCTCCAGACCACAGGTTGTGCTCCAGCAGCTGTGAACAGTGGGAGAAGCGGCTGACGTCACCAGTTAACTCGCCGCTTCCAGCATTGCGTCGTTGTGGGGCCTGCGTTTAACTGGCAGAGACCTTACAAAAGCACAGCAGGTTGTCATTGGAGCAACGCTAAGACTTTTATTAGGATCCTTTCATCTGTTTAACGCAGCCACTGGCAAAAATACCTCTGGAGATTTGAGAAGAAAGCCGTCTTTTTTTTTGCTTTGGACAACCATCCAAGGTTCAGAGGGGACCACGAAGAGAATACAGAAGCGATCAAGCTTTACTGTACAGGCACCAACGGACTGCAAATGCGTCTGCTGCAGAGGAACGTCCCCACAAATTAAGTCTTTATTTCGACAATTTAAAAGTCACTTTTTTCATTCCTGGAGATCTTAGCTGATTATATCCTTGCGTGTTGAGGGTACAGAAAAGTGGACACGTTTTTATTGAGAAAACTAATCAAGGTTTGCTAGCAATGGAAAGGCTGGCTTTGCCATTCTTTCCTGTAATTGGACTGGCTAAATTTAGTTCTGCTAATCATGAAAATCTTGAGCCCTCAAACAAAAACGCAGTAAAAAAAAAATAAATAAATAAATTGAAAAGATGGCATCTGACCGAATCTCAATACTTCACTTTGTACGTGCGACAGCTTCAGATAACCCACTCTACTTCGGCACGCAGCCGAAGAAGCAATCCGTCTGATTGTTCATGATGAAGTCTATAAACGTAATTATTTCTGTCATTTGGGACAGTTCATTTGCATTCTATTTATTAAAGATCTCCAGCAGAGTTCCTTCTTGCCAGTTTTTTTTTTAAATAAATTATTCTGAATGGGTCTGTGGCCAGTCAGGGTGTTCTGCGCCTCCCGGCTGTGGATTTGAGACCACTCTCTTCTCAGCCCTGGGGCCAGCTCTCTCCGTGATTGACACGGGGGAAAAAGACGATGCTTGAAACAGCTGAAGCCAGTGCGAAGGCAACACAAGCGTCTGGGATCATGTCGTTTTGTGTCAACGTCGATGGATGCGTCTGAGCAGAAACTTAGGAGGCCGTCGGAATCCTCGGCTCCACCTGTAGATGATAACCCACTGTTCTGAGTGAGACTCTCGATCAAATGCTGTGCTGTACTAGGCAAATAATGTATTTCTTAGGGGCCCTGCCTTCTTGTTTTCACTTTGCTGTTCAGCCAGAAGTTCAACTGCTTGCCCGCTTCAACAAATTTTTTTGTGAATTGTCTCAGTTTGATAAGATTGCTATCTTTTCTCTCTCTCTCTCGATGAACACAGGGTTCTTTCTTGGTTTCAGCGTGCTTTAGTCCGCCCTGGCCTCGAACATCAATCGGGGCCTTTGTTTTCCCGCACCGTTGTCGGCCGTGGGAGTGAATGAATGCTAAATCAACAGGACAATGGTTGAGAGCTATTGTGCCTTCCCAATAAAGGGAATTCCAGATTTACACTGAGTGGAGAGCGGACACGGCCCTGTGGACAGAAGAAGCCAAAGCCTGTTTTCAGAACAACACGGGGCTGGCATTCTTCAGCCAGTGTTTATCGGAGACGCACCGACGCCCACAAGCGGTTGCGTCCGGGCCTGGCTTCAAATGCGAGGACTAGTATTATAACGGTCGAGGAGAAGATGGAATTATTTTCCTGTTGAAAGTTCCTGGTAGCATTCAGAAATATGGTTTTGGTACGGATCTTCTCACTCAAAGATAAACTAACAGCGAGAACGCCAAGCAGCTTGACCATTTGACGATCCCCAGGGTCGCAGATACATGCCGCTGGAGAATATCTGGTTTAAATCAGGAGACTTTACAGATCTGCTCAATCAATGACTATGCATACCTTTCACACCTTTATTTTCATGAAATTCATATACGCAAGCAATATATGTCTCAGTGCAAACCTACTATGTAAAGATCTACATTTATGTAGGATGGGCTAGTTCACTGTATCAAATGAGCCTGTTTAATTTAGACTTTGGGTATTCTGGCGGGAGATTTTGCTTTGGGATACGGGGCCATGCCTCTTCTGCAGCGACTACATTTGCTGTGTGGCATTGAGAGGATGGATTTTATTGAATAATCTGCTAATCTGATCAGAGTAAGCTAGCAAAGCATGCAAGCCATCCCTCCAATCAGACAAAGCAGTATAAAAGCGTTTCTTTTCCTGTGAAGGCTAAAGGAACTGAATTGTGTTATAGCCGTTTCTTTTGAAAGATCCACAGGAAAGGAAAAACGAGTGAAGCCGTCACAGGTTCTAGTGGCACATCAAACCACGATAAAAATACATTCCTGAAGACCTCCTGTCAGTCGGGCAAGGGATACAAAGCCATTGGCTTTGGGGTCTCCTTTAGACCAACACCGTCGTGACACTTCCTAGGACCACCCTGCAAAGGACAAAGGACCCTAGAAAAACATCCAGCAAAATACGCAGAAAATCATTAGTTAGCTATCATCTCCATTCACGATTCACCTCAGGTGACCTGTAATGATTACACAAGTGCAACCAGGACGGGCGGAAAACAGTCCCTGGTGCACACAGCTGCGTCTGTGTACACAGCTCCTAAAATCTGAGATGTGCATGTGCAGACTAACCAATACTGAGGCGTGAGCACAGTGAGGCTTGCGGAGGACAATTGCGGGGGGCTACGGGTTTAGGGATGTTCTGAACAGGTTAGCGTTCAAGAAGCATCAGTTATTTATAGCAGCTGTCAGCGCCGGGCCGAGACCACACAGTTCACTAATTGGAGGCACTTCCGGGTAGGAGTCAGGGTTTGTGGCTGTGCCTGGATCCGTGAACACCCCGGGGGGGGGGGGCGGCCCCCCCCCCCCCCCCCCCCGGAAACAAAAAAAAAATTAATAAGAAAAAAAAAAA